>JABUQX010046791.1:0-23456 GCA_015478945.1 Trachelipus rathkii
AAAAACAAAAAGCGAGCGCGATTTGAGGCCGTCAAGGGAATAGGGAACGGATGGAGGGATTAGTAAGGAGAGAGGAGAGGGAGAGAGAGATATATGAGTTATTTACAGAATTGAAAACATAACAAACAGAAATAAGAACGAGAATTATATCAACACGACAATGAAGGGGTAAATACCAGACCCAGATAATGAAAAGAGCAATTAGAAAACTCAAGGGGAAAGCTAGAAGGACACGAAAAGAGGCAACTTCTAAACATTGATATAAAAATAAAGAGGGAAACGAAAGAAAGTGAAAACAAATTAAAATATAAAAAAAGAGGGAAGAAATGGAAGAGTATGATCAATCGGGGCGGAGTACCCGAGAGAATAGGAAACAAGAAGATAAACATCAGAAGATGGACAATCAACAGAACAGATCACAAGGAATGCAGAACTCTAACCGACAGTAATACATAGGTGAATAGACAACATGTCTAAGAATAATAGAAGTAGTAGATTGAATTGATATAAGTGGAATATAAGCACTTAGATAAGATATGTTATTATATAGTATATTTTAAGACCGCTAAAAAAAAAAAAAACAAACAATAAAAAAAAAAAAAAAATACAAAAAATAACAAAAAATAAAAAAAAAAATAAATAAACAAATTTTAATACATAGATATAAGTATCACCAATTTATATCTATAAGGCAATTCTGGGTTCGGTCTGCAAAATCGGATATCATACGGATTAATCTTTCTAACTTTACTAACGGAAATAATTACCTTCAGGAAGAAAAAGTCCCAATACGAACATTTTTTATATATGTACTTTCTATTATTATTATATTATTAATATTATTCTATCATTATCATTATTATCTCTATCTTATTATTATTATATTATTATTTCATTATTATTTTTTAATATTTATATATTCATTCATATTATATATTCATTTATATATAACATTGTATTATTTTATCTTAATTATTATAGTATATTTCATTTAATATTTCATTAATTAATTTCTATCATTATTATTACTTATACTTATTATATCTATATTATTATTATTATTATTTAATGCACGTATATTATATTATTATTATTCTATTATTTATTACTAATATATATATTTTTATACATTTCCATATATTATTTATATATACTTATTATTTACTTACGTATTCATATCGTATCATATAATTATAATATAATTATATATTATTATAATTATTATTATATTATGATTATTATTATTATGAACATTATTATATGTTTTATATAATTATTTAATATTCGTATATTATATTTATATTATTATTTTATATTATTATTATTTATTTAATTAATTATTATTAATATAAATATTTATTAATTATTATTATATTTATTATTATTATTATTATATTTAGTATTTAGTTAATTATTATTCTAATTATTATATTAAATATTATTATATTCTTGCGAAATATCCATTTAATATTCAGATACATATTTTATATTAATTAATTATATAGATTAATTTATTATATTAATTAATAATGATATTGTATATATATATTAATAATTATTTTTTATTAATTATTATTAATTAAGTATTATATTATTAATTTAGTATCGATAATTATTTCGAAACTTATTAATAGAGACTAATATTTTATTTTAATATTATTTAATTTGATAATTGAATCATTATAAGAAAATTACAATTTAAGTAAACATATATTTACAATTACAATAAATTATATTATTATTATTATGAATTATTATTATTATATATTATTATTATTATTATTATATTATTATTATTATTTATTAATTAGTATTATTATTTCATAATTATTATTATATTATTAATATTTAATTATTCAATATATATACATATATATTATTTAAGAGGAATATTAGGATGTTTTCCAAAATATCCTCTACCTATGAAAGTATATTGCTTTCCTATAATGGAATAAAATAATTTACTATTTAAAAAAATTATTCTTAATAAATTATAATAACTATAGGTAATTAGTAATATATATTATATATATAATATAATATATATATATATATATATATAGATATATATAGTAGTATGTATATATTATATAATATATAGTATATATATACTATAAGTATGATTGAACGTGTATACGCTATTGCATCGTGAGTATAGTTTTCGGCCAATTATTAGGCTCCTATATTTATTATTCTCTATCCTAAATTTTACTCCACCTTTTGTCAGTAACCCTCCCTGTTGTAGCACTATGTACACCTCCCTATACTACTCACTACTCCAATTTACCAGTTCGCCGTTAATAATTATATACTGAATTTAAGTGGTCGCTGTATACCCTGGATTTTCTTATATATTTTATAGTTCTAACTTTAGGTTATATATGTTATTTAGAGATATAGCCATTTTATCATCGCGTCCTCATATCTCACATCTTTCTTGTTCTCTGGAATCAACTACTTTTTACTGCTAGTTCTTATAGTGAGCTATATGTTATAGATGTGTTACTTCTTCACTTTGCAAACGCTTGCCAGTTGTAAATTTATCTCTCATACGAGCTAGACTATATCTTTCTAGCAGCTTCTTTCTAATATTGATGGAATCGTTCATGTATAGATCTCGTAATAGATGATTGAGAAGTCGGAAAGATATATCTTAGTGTACTTTTGTCCTCGCTATGTGTCGAGCCCTCCGTTATTATATAGTCATACTTCCTTCTACTCATTCCTCTGTTCACATAAGCTTTTCACGTTGAATTCTTTAAATAGCTAATGCTTCTATCTGATATACTCTCTCTCGTTACTGTTGTTCTTAATGTTAAGCTTACTACTAGCACGCTTTCTTTTCTGTACTTTGCTCTATATCAAGTAATCTTACCCTTCCTTGACAATGGTATACATATCTTTTTATTTATTTTTTTTATATTGCGAGACTGCTCTTTCCGTTACTTTCTACACACTCACTCTTAGCATAGAGCTTTCAATTGATCTGCTTTTCTTCACGTCAGTCTTTTGTACATTTCATGACTTTTTACTTTTCTAAATTAATCTCTCCTGATTGTTTTATCATATTTCTCTATATTTTCATTTTGATAGCTTTTTGATATCCTTTATGAGATTCTTGTCTGAGTTTTCACTGCTTATATATCAGATATTGTCGAGAGATACGGTTAGATCAGAAAGTAACCACATCAAGATTTTTTTTTTCGTGCTCATGTGTGCGTTTTCTTTGCTGCGGATATATTTATAATAAGGCTTTTCATTCTTTTATAATTTTTTTCAGTACTTTTAATTTCACAATTTTTGTTGTGGATATTCTCGATAACAAGTTTATTAGTTTGCACAATTATTTTACATGATACGTGTGTCTTGTGTAACTCCTGTGCCATACTCTTCTCTATATCTATTTTCGTTCTTATTCGTATTACTACTTGTATGATACTTTTTATATTGTCTTTATTTTTTGTCAATATCTTATACATACTTTTTAACATATTATCTTTATTCACATAGGTACCTAATTTATATCTATTTTTTTTCGTCCAGCAACTAATTATTTTATTAATCTTTTTATTATCTTATTATATTTCTTATCTTCTGCTATCCATGATCTTTCTATCATTTACATCATCTTCCATTACTTTTATATTACGTTTTATCTGAGGAATGAACTAAATAATTTACTTTTACATCCCTCTGTAATATATATTTTTTAATATTATTTTTAATCATTATTTATTATCATTATCCTGATTTTTAATATTACTTAATTCATTAATAATTAAATGTATTATAAATCATAATTATTTTTATAAATTAAGTAAAATTAAATTGACAGCTTTTTTATTTATATTTGTACTTTCAGTACATTTTAAATAATTTATTCTAATATGCATAAATATCTGATACTCTAACTTATAGATATATTATATCCCTAACTTTAACTTAACCTTTTATTATCTTTTTTCATACTAGCTCTAATAATTAAATATAAGGGTGATTTTTTTGATACTTTCTTCACAATACTTTTTATGACAACTAATAATTCACATTGCATCTGTGCCATATTAAACACAGTGAATACTTTTATAATAAAGATCTGTATAAATATTATTCATCATATTCATAACTATAATTAATATTACCATTATAACTCGTGCTTTAAATATCTATTTAAATATAAATTACTGAAGTAAGTTTAAACACTACCTCGTAGAATTTAATTATATAAATTCAAACTAACATAATAATCTCACGAACATAATAGAATTAGAATATTCAAAATGATAAGCATAATAGTCAGCGCACTAAAGATAAAATGATAATAAGCTCTTTATATTAACGTAACGTATAAGTTATTACCTATCCACCATCAACATTTCATAAATATATATAAAATAAATAAAAACAGTCACTAGTTGATTAGATTGAACTAGAGTATGTGTAAAAAAAGGATTTCCTAAAATTTCTATATTTTTTGTGATATATAAGATTTTTATTTTTGTCATTATTTATTTATTTATAAATAAAATAATTAGTAAATAAATATATCCTCTCTCTCTGCTCTCATAAATCAGGGAATCTCATGAAAGCCCTGATCTGCTAGTCTCATGTGCCCCTCTTTACTAATACTCTCTTGCAATTTAGTTCTTCTAATAGAAATATTTTAGACCGTGAGATAAGTTAGGATACATCTTAATAATTTATTTAAGGGCAGTATTACTCGAGACTGCTTGAGCTGGAATAAATACACTATAGTAGCATTAATACGTATTTATATACTAAATGACAACCTATTATAGATTTTTCGCTCAAGAAATTGTCTCTCTCTTCATTCTGATTTCATATATATTTACTCTCGCATATATATATCTTACTTACTTCTCATTATTATATAATATATATAAATATATATTATAATAAATATATTATTAAGATAAATTAATATTTAATGCCTTACTCTCTCTTCTCTATCTATCTATACTATATCTATCTATCCCATACTATTCTATCATATCTATCTATCTATCTATTCTATCTATCTTATCTAACTTTTCTTTACTTTATCTTTCTTTTTACATCTTAAATTCTTTCTTTACTTCTTATCTCTCATTTTTGCTCTTTTTATATTATAATATATATATATTATATATAAATTATATATTAATATTAATTTATATATTATAATATATATTAATATATAATTATAATAATATATATATAGTATATTAAAATTATATATATGATATATTAAAAATATATAATTAAATATTATTTAATATATTAAATTAAATATATATTTTTTTATCTTATATTAATATTAATGAATCAAGAGAGTATAAAGAGTTTAATTACAAATATGTATAATTTAGCTGCATAAACAAACAGAAGCACCATTTACCCATTATCATATAACTCTTACTATCTTAATTCTCTCTTGTCGATTATCATTTCTCTCTAATCTTATCTCGTATAATAATCGTCTATCTAAAATATTCAGTATATTCTCTCTTCATATAGTATATATATATATAATATATATGACTTTTCATATTATTTTTTAGCCTTCTTTTATTAATTGTTTCTATTATATTTCTATAATACCAAAGTTTCTTTGCTTTCAATGAGGACCTATATGGTCAGACACATCATATATTAGCTATAGTATATGAATAGTATCATATATATAATAATATAGAATATATATATACTATATTATACTATAAAATATATATATTTATATATAATATATATTCATAATATACCTGAATCTTCTATTAAATTGGACCAAGAAATTATCTAGCAACTATCCATATTTTAAAGAGTGATGCAGTCGTTTATTCAACATTCACATCAAACCTTTAAAATTATTTCTGCAGTTCGCACGGTGTGTTAGCCTCCTTAATGCGAGTTAACATTAACTAAATATTAATTTTCTATATATATTATTATTCTTTATTATTTATTCATTAATTATTATTCTTTACTTATTAATTTATTATTATTATATTACTATCTTCATCTACATTATATTTCTTCCTTTTGTTTTCTCTATGTCAGGTCCTTTCTATTTATCAACCTTAAGTACTATAAGAATAGAATTACAGTATATAAGGTTTAACATTTGTTTGAGAAAAATCTTATTATGTAACTGCGCGCGCTTATGAAAAGCTTCGATATTCCGAGCTTTTTCACGCCTAATGCAGAGTTTCATCTCCCTTCATCTACTCTAATATCATGTCCCTTTTTTCCTCTTAAGCGTGTTTAATTCTAACACATATACATATGAGGATATTGTAATACGTTACTCATATTATGGTAAGTAAGTTTTTCATTAGTTGTTACGAAATTATTCATCAGGGCAGGATTTGCCTCCCTTTGCCACCTATTTTTGGATAATGCCATGTATTGGGTAGAATATATACATATATAATACTATAGTATAATATATATATATATATATATATATATTTATATTTATATATATTATAATTATATTATATATTATTATATAAAATATAATAATATATATATAAATATATTAAATATAATAAATATAATATATATTTATATATATATAGTTATATATTTTAATTATATATATATATAATATTAATATATAATTAATATATTATTATATAATAGTAATTAATATTTATATTATATTATATATATATTTATTTAATAATTATTAATAATAAATATAATATATATATTATAATATATATTATATATATTTATATATTATATGTTAATATTTAATATATATAATATATATATAATTATATTTAATAATATAATATATAATATATATATATATTTATTATTATATAATTATATATATATATAATATTAATATTAATATATATATATATGAATATAATTATATAATATATAATATATATATATATAATAAATATATATATAATTATAATAATATATTGTTATGCGTGTTGATGGTGTACTGACGCTGCTCGCCTGTTGTAGATATCAGTTCATTTACTAGACCATAGTTCAATCACTTGGCTCACTCGTTTTATAACGGTTCCTAAACTAACATAACAACGCTTCAATAAATCAAAAAATATAATACAAAATTATTATTTGTCTGGTTTATTGGATAACATATGGTCTTTATAACATAAGATCAAGTCATACATCTAGCTTAAGTACGTATAGTTTTAGTGAAGAATATAGGAGTATCATTATTAAATATAATTTATTATTGAATATGTTAATGTTTTTTCAGTTAATTTTGATATCAATATAAATAATTCTATACTATAATTGACATAATATATAATGTTTCGGCTTGTAGGTAACATTTTACTCCTAGGGACGTAGATCTCTATATATTGGAGTATTATTGGTAATTATGAGGTAATTTGTTTATTCTAAGAATAATTAGATAATATTATTTATATAAACTTTATCAAGCTACAGTTTTTAGCAATATAAGAGTTTTAAGAGAAATTTCGAGTTAATATGTCTAAATAATTTACTAATTAAGCATTATAGATGTTCGATAAATAATATATTAAAAATAAATAAGTATAATAATATAATATAATAAATAATAATAATAATAAAATAATAATAATAATAATAAATAATATATAATAATAATATAATATAATAATATAATAATAATATATAAATTAATATTTTATTGATTTACACTGACCACAATATCAATTCAAAAATTATAAGATATTTATCATATTGTATATATATTTTGACTAAGCTTGATTTCATTCTTTACATGAATTATTAAATAATATATTAGGGTATTTGATTACATATAATAATTACTTACATTGAAGAATAATTATTAATTTCACATTTTAAAGTGTAGCTCTATAATTTTGAAGATATTAACGATAATATTAGTATAATTATAAGACATATACCTTAAAATTTAGGTGAGAGTTTACATGAAATTTACTTCTAATATTGTTCAGAATTATTTAGGTAGATTATAAATATATTAGAATTATATTTATTATAAAATGTGAATTTAAAGTTTACAATATTGTTTTCAAATAGTAACTATAAATTATATATAAAAGTATTTTAAATATTAAAATTATAAGATGATTATAATAATAGTAATTATAATGGTAATTATAAATGTTCGTTATACTAATAATATCTATACTTAATTAAATTGGCTATTAATGATAATAAATTAATAGAGTTTTGGTATGTTTATAAAATACAATGTTTAAATAACAGACACTCTTTTGAAAGGTTGGTCACTTCACAAAATTTAATATATATCTATTATTGCGCGAACTATTGGGCACACAATCAGAAAGTGAGTCTCAATAGCAAAGATTTATTGAAGTATGTGGAGAATATCTGAATCACACGCTAAGTTTATATAGGGATTTGAGGGTGAATAATTCTATACATGATTAATAAATTTTATAAAGAACTAGGATCTAGTTACGCTATTTGATAATTATTGTATCTGCAAAATTCAAGAGGTTTTAATTGAAGGCTTTATAATGATAATCACACTCGCGGTATGAATGTGCGTTTGTATATTTATACATTGCTACATATAGCTAGAGTGGTATTATCATCCTCAAGGAAGATAATGTTTTCAAATATATATCATAACTATAGTCTTTGAGAATAATATATAAAGCTTATATTCTTACGGGTAGTATGCAATGTATTATTATAATAATTATATTAAATATGATATATAAGATTATATATAGAAGGGCTATGTTGCCTTAATTTAAGAAAGTGAAGATATTCTTTTGATTAGTGAGGTTATTCAGAGTGATGGCTAATATTAGTCTTACAGCGTTATTCAAGCCGTAAGGAGACTATACGTATAAAAAGATAGAAACGAACAGGTTGTTACACTGATGGGGGAATTTAGTTTGGTTATTAGGCCTCGGTTTGTCGGTCCCCCGTTGCCTGGATGAATTTTGTGCACAGAATAAAGATGTGGATAGTCTAGTGCATTTCGTCTCGTTCAAACCTTCTTACTGGTTGCAAAATATGATCAATCAGAGTATTAAATCTTTATTGAGTCGCAGCGCGATGACGCGAGAAACACGTCTCTTCGTGAATCTACTCCACAATATATTAGCGCTCTAATCACCCATCCCTATCCATCCATCACACCACTGGACTTCCTCTTCACACAATTCCTCTCACAAATAGACCCGACAAAGAATTACTCATTATTATATCTGTACCTAAAAGTCTCTACAAAAGAAAATTTTGATGAATACATTAATCTTGGTCAAATTATATCTTCAAATGTTTAAAAGACAAATGGAAACCAAAGAAGAATAAAAATAATTTACTTTTAATTACTCAACTATATTAAATAAAATATTAGAGTATTTTATAGATCCATTGTCTGGCGCACCTTTCCCTACTGTCGCTTCCCCATTGCCTAGCGACTTAGTCGCTCTAGATACCGCTGTGTCATGTCAATCTAGTTCAACTTTGGAAAATTAAAATAACTAAATCTTATCTTTCAAAATTGAGAGTTAGGTTAGGTTAGGTTAGGTTAGGATGGGTTAGGTTAAGTTAATTTAGAGAAGTATTGGTCAGGTTGGGTTAGGTTAGGTCAGATTAGGTTAGGTTAGGTGATGTTAGGTCAGATTAGGTTAGGTTAGGTTATGTCAGATTAGGTTTGGTTAGATCAAGATTGGTTAGGTTAGGTGTCGATGAATTGTAAATATGAAGGAAGTTTCGGTGAATTTTCCTAGACCTATTTTTGATGTTTGGTTCTTCAGAACTAAGCAAAACAATAAGTATGGCCTAGTGTCCACACTTGTGTATCGTATAAGATAACGTCTCGGACTCTTAAGCCTTAAAGGTTACGAATTCGATTCCTGGGATGCTAGAATTAAAATTTCAATAAAAGTTTCACTCCTTGATGAGGGTAATTTCCATGATGAACATAATGCAAATGCCATTAATGCCCATAATGAACATAATGCCAACAGTGGTCCACTTTAATGAAAATGCCTAAAAAATAAAGTTTTAGAAACAAAATCAAAAAGTGACCAATGATTGTTAAATTAATAAATAATTATTAGTTAATTTTAATTATTTAATTAATGACTTAGTAATTAATATTTAATTAATTAATTAATTACTTAGTAATTAATTTTTAATTTAAATTTCATAATTATTATTAGTCTAAAGAAGGAAAATTCTTGGAAAGCAACGAGCTAAGGTTGATCCAGAAACATATTTTACCGCATCGCTCCACACCGCACCGCACATATTACCGACCTCCCAAACCTGACCGCACCCCACCTGGGGGTCTCTCACCAACACTGCACCTCACTACCATTTATCTTTCCTCACCGCACCAAGCAAAGAACAAAAAACAGTACACCGCACCGCACCTTATATCAGGACGTTGAAATTGTTAACCGCTCCGCACCGGTGCGTCGGCCAACCCTACAATATAAAAAAAAAAAAGAAACTTTTTCCTGGGCGGAGTAGCTACCGGTTCTGCGGAGACGGTGATTATTTTTTCCGGTTCAGACTTCGGTTCCATTATTCACTCCGATACTGGCTTCACAATTTAAAATTTTATTGACTCCGGCTTCGACTCCACACACAAAAAATCATCTCCGGCTCCATCTCCAGCTCCGCGATCCTGGTAGCTATCACAAATAATCAACATGAAATATTGTCAAACAAGTAAAATTGTCCAAATCACCGATACGTCATTAATAAAAAACTTAATCTCTAGTCCAAAACATCGACAAAATGTTTCCTAAAAGTTTCCTAAAAGCTTTAAAAAAGTTACCTTAACGCCTCGGAAAAGTTTTCGAAAAGTTTTTTAAAAGCTTCAGAAAAGTTCTAAAAGTTTCCTAAATGTTTGCTAAAATTTTCTAAAAGTTTTCTAAAAGCATTCGAAAAGTTTCCTAAAAGTTTCCAAAAGGCTTTCTAAAAGTTTTCTAAAAAAGCATTCGTAAAGTTTCCTAAAAGTTTCCAAAAGGCTTTCTAAAAGTTTTCTAAAAGAGCATTCGAAAAGTTTCCTAAAAGTTTCCCAAAAGCTTTCTAAAAGTTTCCATAAAGTCACCCGAAAAGCTTTCTAAAACTTTCCTTCCTAAAAGTTCCAAAAGGTTTCCTAAAAATTTCCTAAAGGTTTGGCAATGTGTATAAAAAGAGGGGGTTGAAAGTAAATGTAGATAAGAGAAAGGTTATGGTAGTGAGTGAGGAGATTCAGCGGTGTGAAGTCATATTAGATGGTGAACAACTAGAGCAAGTATCCGAGTTTAAATATTTGGGATATACGAGTATGTTGGATGAAAAGGGAACGGATGATGTGAATGGTAGGAAGGTGGATGGTGCATTTAAATCCTTGGTGGATGTGAAAGGACTAAGTTTTGAGAGCCCGAGGGTTTTTCATGAGGGTATGTTGTTACCCATGTTAGTGTATAGTAGTGAAGCTATGGTCTGGAATAAGAGGTATAGATCTAAAGTACAAAGTGTTCAGATGGAGAATCTTAGGGGCGTATTAGGTGTGAGAAGAATATGATAAAATGAAGAATGAATGCATCAGGGAGTTGTGTGGTGTGAAGAAAGGAGTAAATGAGAGAATAAATGAGAGTACATTGAGGTGGATGATAGTCGGTTGGTTAAGCGGATGTATAATGGTGAGTGTGCTGGGTGGGAATCGACCGACTGGGAGACCTAAGAAAAGGTGGATTGAGTCAGTAAAGGAATGGCAATGAGAGGAATGTGAGTTTGTTAGAGGCGAGAAGAAAGGTACAAAACAGGAGTGATTGGTGGGGTTTTGTGAGGGGGTATGGTTGTGGGCTTTGCCCAGGGGATGAACCCCACATTGACGAGATACCACAGTGAGGGTCCGTCGCGGTCTCGTGAAGAATCAGGGTGGATTTATTTTTTTTAACATACGAAGGAGATTAAACTTGTTAATTGGAAAGAAGAAATATATGGGAAAGGTTGCAAGTTGCTATAAGTGAGGAATACGGAAGTATTAGTTAAGGGAAAGCCCGCATCAAAGCGGAGTTTAATTTAATGAAGAAATTTACTTTCTGTCTTTTTTAAAGATTGCTTTTTATCGTATAATATTTATGCATTTTGGGGTGAGCCAGAGCTGAACTGAATACTTATTGAAATGAGATCGAGTTGACAACAAGCAGCCGGATCATTGGTCGATTCGACGTCTGGAGAACGGAGCACATCTTGAACGAGTCGGAGGCTGGAGCGGATTTTGACCAGTAAATTGAAAAGTGAGCAGTGTTATTGGTTCTACGTGTCACTGAGTCATGTGTTCTAGTCTCTGACGAGGCAGGAGGATCCAGGATTCGGTCGAGAGTTGATATAAGTTCGGTTTTTTTTTTTTTTTTTTTTTTTTTTTTTTAGTAGCTTCGTCACCACCACGGGCAGAGCCCTATTCAGGGAGGGGGTGTTACACGCAAAAATTGCATCTAAGGCAAATTACGCAGATGAGCACAGACCAGGCTTTAAAAGTGAGGGAGATTAAATTCAGCAGGAAACAACAGAAGATGGAAGAAGAGTTCCACAGAACAAGGTGGCAGGAAAGAAGGAAGCACCCAAGCGAACTAGCCTGGAGTTACAATATCTACACAAAACTCGATACGAGAACAAGCCACCCCTTGTGCTACGAGGGCGACGTAAAGGTGTGGTACGCAGGAGGTAATTTCCCTCGAACACCTGCCCCTACGATACCTATAGAAAAGAAGAGTAAGCACCAACATCTCGCCGCAGAGATAGAGGGTCACATGAAGTCCGAAAGTAAAAACAGAACAGTTTATACACCTTTTGGCTTTTGACTCGACCCTGTCCAAAGCCGGTGAAACCAGAGCCCCCCCAGATATGAGAACAGTAATCTATACAAGGGCGGATGAGACCCTTGTAATAGCTGGAGTAACTGAAAAAAGAGGAAAAATAGTCTCGCAGTCCAAAACAGAACTCCAGTTCTTTGAGGCCGCCCTAGCAACCGTGTGATGTGAGGTTTCCAAGACATTTTTTTTTTGTTATGTTGAGCAAGGATGTTTAATTATCTGTCCAACAGGAGAGACGAAGAGAACCGTCGAAAGAGATAGGAAAAGTTAGAAGGTGTTTTAGAGAGGAGATTTGTAGAAGTTTGATTTTAAAGAATAATTCACAAGGGTGAGACGACCCAATCGAAATTCTATCCAGATCAGCGAGAATAGAATCGGAAAGATTGAAGAATGAAGGGCAATTCTAGAGTAAAAGAGGGAGCAGAAATCTGAAATGAGTTGAAGAATAAGGGTCGAGTCATCGCATATGAGTGGATAGAGTTAGAATTGCAGGTGAGAAGATCATTAATGAAAAGTAGGAATAAAGTAGGAGACAAAGACAGAACCCTGAGGGAACACCAACTATTGACAGAAAAAGAGAAGAAGTCGCTCCATCAACACAGCCATATTGAGCGACTTGGAAAAGAAAGCTAGACATAAGTAGCAAAAGAGAAGGAGGAAACCCAAAGAGAGGGAGCTTAGAAAGCAGTGACGCGTGCCAAAACCGGTCAAATGCTTTGGATATGGTCAAGCGCCACCACGCAAGTCTCCCCTAGTTCCTAAGGGCGGAAAACCATAAATCGGTTCAATAGGAAAGTATATCACCAGTAAACCTTGAACGCCGTACTAACTGGCGATCGGAAAGAAGAGAAGAAGATTCCAGATTGTCTAAGAAGTGAGAGTGAAAGAAGGGCTTCAAAGATTTAGACTTAAGAATACAAGTGAGAGGCTATAGGGCGATAGTTAGAAGGATCAGAGCGCTTCCTTTTTCGGAATAGGTGAACATGTGCGGCTCCAACACTGAGGGAAAAAGTGCTAGTATTGAGACCTAGAGAATATAGTTGAAAGAGGGGCGGGGTCAGCACGTAAAGCACACTCCTCAAAACTCGGGGAGGAATCCATCCGGGCCACCCGCTTCCTAAACGTTCATAGAGTCTCAGATCCCATGCACATGATCATGTTTAATCACAGGCAAAGACAATAGGACACCTGAGAGGGAAGGAGGAGGAGGAATGCCAGAATCGTCAGGGTTGAGTTAGAGGAAAATAGGAGGCCGAAGAAGAGTGGCCTTTTCAGTTGGAGAGTTATCAACAGATCCGGTCCATCCGAATAAGAGGAGGAAAGCAGATTTACAGAAGTTTATTAGAGATGTTTTTTGGCAAGAGCCCAGAAAGATTTATCAGTAGGCAGAACCAAGGAGGTTAGCGCACTTTCGTTTGATGAAAGCCGCTTTGCTCGGTCGAAGATAATCCCTGCAACGATTTCCTAGCTGAATGAAAATAGCGAGAGTGATAGAAGAACGAGAAAATTTTTTCCCATTCCCCGATACGCGCTGTCTCAGCCTGAATGGCAGAGAAACAAGCACGATCGAACCATGGATTATGAGAGAGAGAAAAGATTAGTCGAAGAAGGAATAACCTGCTCCCCATCACGATTACAGCTCCCACCTAACGGCAAGAAGTCGAAGCGCACCAGAGACAAAGCATCAGTCCAATTATAGTTAAGCGTAGAAGCTAACGCAAGGCCCCCCAATCGGCCCGATCAAGTGCCAGAAAAAGCGAGGAGGGCAGGATGGACTGTTGGAGAGAAGAAGTATTAAAATTAAGAGTATAAGGTTGTGGTAGATTTACCGATAGGACGAAGGTGGTGTATTTTAAGAGAAAGACTAGTGGTGTGAAACAATGGTCAAGTGTGTTCAAGAATGGTTAGGACGATCCGGAATGTTTGTGGTTCTTTAATAGTTGCTCCAGAGCGTTGAGAATGCTGAATGATTCGGCCTCCTCCCACCTAAATCGGTATGAGAGGACCCCAACCATTCAAAGTGTTGGTACAATTGATCCCCTAAATAGACGGACTCAGTATTTGGGATGAGAAGATATAATACAGTCCTCGTGAGCAATAGTAAGATTATTCAAAGAAAGGAGTGAAAAATCTGTTCTACTTAGAGATACAGTAGCAGAAGCACGAAGATTAATTGTATAGAAGGAGAAAGATTGAGCCACAGAACATCGAAGTTAGATTCGAGATTCACGAGACTGTTACAGGAGTATTAATTTACATAGGAACACACTCCACCCTTCAGACGGAATTATGAAATAAGTATAGTTGGATACATTAAAAGAGTTAGAGGATGAATCTTAGCCATCTGAGTCTCAGAGAAGAGAGAGAAAGAGGTTAGGCTAGAGTTAGAGAGGTGATATCCCACAGAGGCAAAGTAGACTTAAGCCCACGGATGTTGGTGAAGTCAATAGAAAGGCCCGCGCCCATAACAAACCGCCATCTCTCTCTCTCTCCTCTCTCTCCTCTCTCATCTCTCTCTCCTCTCTCTCTCTTCTCTCTCTCTCTCTTCTCTCTCACACTCTCTCTCTCACACACACACACCCACGTCTACACACACACACAAACAAAAATATAACAAAAGCCGGACTAAAACAAAAAGGAGGAGGTCGGGATAAAATTTAACATAAATAAATCCAACACAAACATAATACATAACATAAATTTTACATCACACCCAAAAAAAATATAAGTGACCTTCGTTAAAACCTTAAAAACTAAAAAAATTAATAAATAACCTATGTTTACAAAATAGTAACCGAATGTATAGTAAAAAATGTACAGTAAATATGTAAACTATGTAAAACCTAGAAAGCTAAAAACTCACAAGCACTCCCTCACACTAGCAAATTTACTTACGCAAAATTAAAAGGAAAAAAAATAGTAGCAAACTACATTAAAACTTGAAAAGCAAAAGTAAAGGCTAAAAACCGTACGTAACAGTAAATATGTGTAGCATGTATGCCTAGTAAATATGTAAAATTTAAAAAGTTAAAAAAAGTAAGACACTAAAACTTATCTTGTTGATTGAAACTAAAATTTATAGGTTATTTTATTCTTTATGATTTATGTGGTCATTATTTGAAAGTTGCATCTTGTATGGGTGCACATATTAGTCAAAAGTGTTAAAGCATTGTTGGAATATTAATACGAAAGCTCGTGAGGAGTAGATTCTTTTTTTGACAATGGAGTTTTTTTATTGCTTTCTGAGATTTGTTTGAGTATAATAAATAAGTGAAACTTTTCCTTACTATTTTGGATTTATACGGTATTTTTAGGATATGTTAACGAAGGGTTGTTAAAACAGAGGTTACTAATTGAAGGTTGAGAATTGTGCATTTTAAATATATTTTAGAAAATTGTTATTTCTTTTCCTCTCCATTTTATATTGCAAATTTAAAGGTGTTAATAAAGGGGCAAAGTTTATTGACTCAGAGAGGAGTCGATGGTATTCGGCACGGTTTCAATATATATATACTATATATATATATATATATAATATATAATAAATATAATATATATATATATATATAATATATGATTTATATATTATATACTATTATTAGTATATATATATATAATGTAGAAGGGATAGCGTTAGGCCAATGTGTATATATATATACCCTAGGAATTTTGGCACCCTACTTTTTGCACCCGGAGAAAGGGAGAAGGGTGCGCCAGGCGGTTGCGTAACCAACCGTCTTACTGCCTTCCCCCTAGTTTTGGCCCCCCTTTGACCCCCCTTTAGGGGCGTAGCCCCCTTTTTTGATGTTTTGACCTTGATATTTCTGACCTTGATACCGTATCAAGGGCTGAAATTGACCTTTCATGAAGGTTCGTAGGGGATTAGTAGGGATTAAGTCGAACTCATGCCGGTACCTGCCGCCCTACCTTGAGTAAGTGTAACTGTCCTATTCATGAAGGTCATTGTAGGTACCTGTCCATGTAGGTACCCTGCCCTAACTTGAACGCATGTAGTTATCTATCTAACTTGAACGCATGTAGGTATCTTTTCCTAACTTGAACGCATGTAGGTATCTATTCTAACGTGAACGCATGTATGCATCTATCCTAACTTGAACACACGCACGCACACACACACAACACACACACACACACACACACACACACACACACCCGGCCATGACTACGAACTTTCCACCGTCCCTTACATCGTCTGCTCTTAGAAGTCCATAATTGACTCAAGACTTACCGTCTTTACCTGTCCGAGGCTGTGGGTCATAATTCAAAATATAAACCCAAGTAGAACTCGAACACCTACCACTTTGGCAAGTACAGGGTATTTAACCCGCAGATCCATGCTAAGACCTGAGAAACAGGTATCTTTTATTTAAAGACTATATAAACATTTTGAGAAAAGGCACATTAGCATTTGTCTCAATATTATATACTATATATATATATAATATATATATATAATATATATATATATAAATAAATTATTAAATAATAAATATAGTATTTTTAAATATATATTATATATAAGATACACTTATCCATAGACACTTACACTCACCTATAGACACTTACACTTACACCTACACACACACACACACAAACACACGTTCATAGATACACACTTACACTCACCCATAGACCCTTACACTTACACTTACACTTACACTTATACACACATACACTATGACACTTATACACACTTACACTCACCCATAGACACTTACACTTACACTTATACACACATACACTATGACACTTATACACACTTACACTCACCGTAGACACTTACACTCACCCTAGACACTAGACACTTACCCATAGACACTTACACTCACCCATAGACACTTACACTCACCCATAGACACTTGCACCCACCATAGGCCCTTACACTCCCACACACATAGACACTTACACTCATCCATAGACACTTACACTTACCCATATACACTTACACTCACCTATAGACACTTACAAACACACACACCCATAGACACTTACACTCACCCATAGACACTTACTCATAGACACTTACACTCACCCATAGACACTTACACTTACACTTACACACACACATACTCGATATCTTAATGCCTCAACTTTGATGCCTCAACTTTGATGCCTCAACTTTGATGCCTCAGCTTTGATGCCTCAACTTTGATGGCTCAACTTTGATGACTCAACTTTGATGCCTCAACTTTGACGACTCATCTTTGATGGCTCAACTTTGATGGCTCAACTTTGTTGGCTCAGAATTATTGTTGGCTCAACTTTGATAGTAAGTATCTTGATGGTTCAACTTAGCACCTAATATTGATTATGCCCAGCATTATTAGATGGTTCAGTACATTTGATGGTTCAGTACATTTTGATGGTGTCCAATCACCGTAAGGAGTGTCTAGGAGTGTTCTATTAGTGTTCTATGAGTATTCTATGAGTGCCAGGTGAGTGCCAGGTTAGTGCCAATAAGTGCCAATGAGTCAAGTGAGTGCCACATAAGTGCCAAGTGAGTGCCAATAGTGCCACACTGATGCACTTTTTTCAAGCCTTTCTAGCCTCCCTGAGGCTAGAATAGCCCTAATATTGGTGTCTACCCCTAGGTTATAAGGTATGAGGATTCGAATGGTGTATATTACAAGTTGCTAGGATGCTTCCTACTATATAGTTAGCTTTTTTTCCTAGACTAACACACACTGATCAAGAAAAGCACATTAATATTGATCCTACCACTAATTTAAAGTATGAGGAATAAATTCGATATCCTCCTTATAAGTCCCATGTTCGCTTCATCTTGCTATCACCTCCAAAACCACATATATTGATATCTTCCAGATTTATATTACTTCAGATCATTCCAGCCTTCGCAACGACAGACCCCAGGACACCCCGTCCGCACGTTCCGCCCGCCGCGGGCTCTCCTGTACATGAGCGCAAACTATTTTCCACAGCGTAACCGTTTACCGCGTGAACAATAAATATACCACATGCTATGCCGATATCAATGTAAACTATTCAAAGATTTTCTTTTCAAATATCCAATGAGTCATTCTTTACATTTTACTTAATACATTTTAAATTAAAAACCATTGTTACGATCCTATAACTGTAACTCATTACAGACCTTATGTATTATTAACACATATTTCATAGTTGTGATAATCATTGTATAACTCCATCAAAACATTTCTATCTGAACATGTTAACATAAGTCATAATTGATTTTAACGCATAATAAACATTTTTTATTAAAAAACATATACTTACAAGACCTTAAAAGTCAGAATAAACAGTAAATCATAGCTAAATTGCCTTAGCAACAGAAGGCATGATCGTAAAGGGCTTGTGTTTTACTGCTTACAGATCGGTAGTAATTTGAAGGCAAAGTTCCCTTGTGGGACATATGATTAAGGCTTGCGGTATTTTTTGGCTTTTATCAATAAGCTGTATTAATGGTAGGCCAAACGCTTCTTTTCTAAATTGATGCAGTCTTACCTGTAATTGTATGTAAGAATTATATATGAAAATCTCTTAACGACTCTTCATTTATTATTATTCGCATTTTTATTTTTTTTAAATACTATTTGATTTTATTTTATTTAAAAATATTTTACTTTTACATATTATTGGAGCACATATTACATGTTTAGATACTCATAATCATTATAGCGGCTGAGCTTCATGTTTTACTTGCTTAATATTTTTTACTGATATTATATTACTGATTATTACTGCTTTTTATTACTGACTTTAACTATCATATTATTTTATACATTATTTCTTTCTTCTATTCATGCTTAAAGATTTATCATATTAATTTTTTTTTTATTATTATTTTTTTTTTAAGTCATTAACTTATTTTATATTAATTTGTTTATTATGTTTTTTTTTATTTTTATTATTATATATTTAATTATATTTATTTATTTTAATTAATTTATTAATTTATATTAAATTTTATTTATTTTTATATTATTAATTATTTAAATATTTTATATTTTTATTCATATTCATTATGAATTTATTTTTTTAATTATATTTATAATAATTTTCTACTAATTATTTATACATTAATTAAAAGCAATTATTTAGTAAACTATTATAATTAATTAGTTTTTTTATAGACCTTTTAGGTTAATATATTTTTATATCCCATTCAAATGGGAAAGGTAGATGATTAATTATTAATATCTAATATTATAAAATCTAAAATGAAATAATCTCCATTCAATCTATCACTATACACTCATATTATCTATAAATTATTATATAACCTATCAGTGTCGCACACATACATCATGCATTTAATCACACACATACTATTTAACAACTAGCCACACCTTATACAACACTACTCAACACATACACAATTATTAATACCATTTAGACAACAACGCTACTACTACATATTTCAAAACCTAGGTTGCACACGTAATAACTGTCATTATATTATTTTATTTAACATATATTTATGTAATAATTTTTTTAAACTCACGCGTATCCGGAATTTGTCAATTATTTAATAATCTTCATAGGACTATATATTATCCACCTCTATCCAGTCAGTATCTTATTTGTACTATTTCCACATAATCTACATGATCAAAATAGTAACACTTTATCGGCACACATTCCATCTCCATGCCTTGACCACTGCGTACACAACAAGGTGTGATACAACACTTTCTTTTTACTTTTAAGGTCAATGCTACGACAACACACACACACACAACCCACACCCACACTGCAATCAACACACACCAATAAGGTTATTGTTATCTATCCTCTCCGTTATACCTTAAAAATCAAAATATTCATATATTTTTATTACCTTAAAATTATTCCTTGCTCTGATATTATTATTCTAAAACTTTCTAATTATACACAATAATTCAAAAAATCCTTAATTATCATACTACAATAAAAATTTATAATTAAGTCTATAATTATCTTTGAAACTTTCATAATAATAGAGTTTATAATTATAGATGTATATAATTTACTTATTATAGAATATTTCATAAAATTTTAAAAATAACTATCATTTAAAATAATTTTTATCAATAATTTATGAGATTTTTAATAAAAACATATATTTTAAACGTACCCTAAAGCAATAAATCAGTATCGTAAGCAACCTTAAGCAGAGCTCTACAACAATGCTATAGTACCAGATTTGTTCTAATTGGACTTCTGCTTTACATCATCTTTAGCCATGTAATAAGTATGAAATAACAAAATAAGTTCTTGTCCCCTACCGACATGGTATTTTTATTAAAATCATTCTAGGTATTTATTTTAAAATCACGAGTTGATTCACTTACATTTATGATTATTCATTCCATTGTTAACTAAAAAATAATTTCACAGTTTTTTTAACTGAATATCATTTGATTTACTTTATTATATTAATATTAACAATTAATCTTATAATTATTAGCATCTATGTACATTAACAAGCCAACACGAGAAAACACAACAACGCGCACTCCTTAACAGAATATCGAAACTGACTTTTCCTGTAAATTGTGTGAAATATAACTTCTAGGCCTAAATTTAGGCCAATGTTTGAGGATAAGCCTTTTTTGTACCAAGCTGATTAAGCCCTAGATACCAGGTCAAAAAGTAATTCCAGTATAGACAAAGAATCAAATGTTATTATTTATAAATATATTCAAACTGAAACATGCTGGAAAATGTGTTGAAATGACTACTTTAGGCCTAAATTTAGGATAAGCTTTTTGTATCCCGGCCTGATTTAAGCCTAATACCAGGTCAAAAAGGTAATTCCAGTATAGACCACTAACATCAATCAATTTTTAATAAATATTTTCAAAACTGATAACATGCTGGATTCGGTAAGATCCTTTGGGCAGGTAAGAAGGAAATGCCTTCCTTTCTTTCCGAGGTGACGGAGTAATCCTTATCTCTATAAGACCGCGCATGTGATTGGGTCGAGAATTGATTTATTGCTTTTTTGGTTTTTAAGGTATTAAAAACATGTTTTTTCATATCCTGAGCCATCGGCTTCGTTTATTTAAACGTATATGTAATAGTATTCCTTGCATAAGAATTTATAATTTAATATACATCACTCAAAACATACTTGTAAAACTTTATTTAGGAAAGTAAAAAATAAGGATAATAAAAACTTTTACTTATATAATTAGAAATTTATTAAACTTACAATGTTTAACAATGTGATTCATTTAAAGGATTTAATAAATATATTTACATATGATTTATATATATATTATATATATATATATATAATAATATATATATATATACTACTATATATATATATAGTATATATATAATTATATATATATATATATATATATTATATATATATATAAATATAATATATATAGTATATAAGGTCATTAAATTAATACAGGAATATTATTATATAACACTGTCACAATACATTTTTCAAATGATGTTTATGACTATGTCATGATAAAACCTTCTAAATCTTACAAATATGCCAATCACTTTATTCATTAATCGATTATATAGTTTCCGTATCTCATTAATACCTTCAGTTAACACATATGTAAAATTTCCCTCTCAGATATCATAGTATATAATATATTTTACATTTGGATCAGCCTTGCATAAATACCTTCTTGCCATTGTTTTCTAAGTAGAGAAATGATGAATTTCTGTACGTCTATAGAACTTAGGAAGCGATTGATGATGAGCGGAGAATCATCGATCAGGATTTTCTTAAATGCGTAGTATTTCTTGGTTATAACATGTAATGAATCCTCACGTAAATTAATAACACATATGTTTCTTCATCTGCATTAACACTCCTCCAGGACTCTGCAATATATTTCAGCTGCGTTAGGCCTGAAATGTAGAATCCAATATGATGTTAGGTTCAAATAACGGCTTCTTTTCATTAGAAGTTTACAGTATCATCTCAGATGTTTTGATCTTTATAAAAACTGTTAGAGTAAGTTGCTTATCGTTGGTTTCTCGCTCTGGTAATGACTGTTTTGGAAACAGTTTTAAAGCTGAGTTTTGGTTAGAAGTAATTCTGTAAGCCACTCTCAGTGTGATAATATACAAAGTATTCATCTGTACTCACGAAAATACGCTTGGTATTATAACATGGTGTTTGGGTACACACGTGAAAAAATTCAAATCCATTGGGTTTTCTTTTATATAAGAATAGAACTCTACTTCCTGGAATCTTGATTTCCCACTGAAGTAATGTCTTGTATTGATGTATTATCCTGTTAAGGTGGAATCAGATAACACTTAGTGAAATATGAACAAAATCAGAGGAACTTGTGCACCGCCTTACAAGCCAAAACGAAGTCATGATTTTAAAAATGAGTTGTGTATAAACATAACTGTGGCCCCCTTCCCCCAAGATATAAGTTAAAAACTAAGTTAATTTTCATCCAATCACAGGTAAGGCTGAGGATATGAAAAAACGTGTTTTTACATTACCTTAAAAACCAAAAAGCGATAAAATAATTCTCGACAATCACATGAGGCCATATAGAGATAAGGATTAACTCCGTCCACTCACAAGAAAGAAAGGCATTTCCTCCTTACCTGCTTAAGGATCTACCGATCTAAGATTTTCAGTGAATATAGATTTAT
>JABUQX010046792.1:12500-24313 GCA_015478945.1 Trachelipus rathkii
ATATATATAATATATATATATATATATGTATTATATATATTATATTATATATATATATATATATTAATATATATATATATATATAATATATATTATATATAATAATATTATATACTATATATATTTATATATATATTATATATAGTACGTATATATATATATATATATATGTATATATATAATATATATATTATATATATATATATATATTAATATATATATTATATATATATATATAATATATATTATATATTAAAAAATATTAAAAAATATACGAAAGCATGTTAAAATTGGATTTTGTTTCATAAAATGCGGGACGAAATCGGGGGACTTCTCTTTTCTAGATCGGAGGACAAGGGTTTCAAAAAGGACTGTCCGGCTAAATCGGGAACGAATGGTAACCTTATATTATATCGAGAAAACAAGATATTGTTATAAGTGGTTTAATTTTGGTATATCCTGCAAATAATGTCATGGTACATTCCGTATTATGATATAGCGACAGCCTTTATATAATATTTCAGACGCTATCAACCGCGTTAATGGCAACCAACTTCCGCTTCTCTGAAACAGGGTCTTAGATGGGGGAAAGTAGGGGGAAAGGACAGAAGAGGACGGGTGGGATATGGGGGGAAAGTGTGGAAATATAGGGAGTTTGGGGGGGGTGAGTAAGAGTGGACATAATAATACTAGTTTTTAGTATTGGATTTATTTCAAATAATCGCTGTATTTGCGAGTTTGATTATACTTCTGTTATTGGAGCTTACATTTTAATTGCAGGTATGATGTTATGTCAATATGCCATATACAGAGCATATATATATATAGCATATGGGAGATGAAGAAGAGTATATATATATATATATATATATATATATATATATATATATATATATATGAATATAAGTATATATATATATATATATATATATATATCTCCTTTATCCTATATCCCAGTGATATATTTGTTAAAAATTAGTTTAATATATTTTTTGTGGTTTATATGTATTTAAATTGTATGGTAATTTTATTTTAGCAGGTTAGGTTAGGTTGCCAAAAAATGTTAAGTTTTTTTTATTTGCAAAAAACATAATTGGAAATCAATTAAAATAGGTACAATTTAAAATCATATAAACCATTTAGAAAACGTATTAAATTCATTTGTATCAAAGCTGATCAGTGGCAAGGGAAGATATAAAAGGAAATGTTATATATATATATATATATATATATATATATATATATATATATATATATATATATATATATATATATATATATGGTGTTTTTCTATATTTGAATCGGTGTTCGTTCGTATGTGTGTCTACCGGAATATAGTCAATTTAGACAGGGGAACAGAGTCAGCCGGCTGCCTTGTGATGTTGGCTGAGTAAAGATAATTTTCTATTTGTTATATTAGGGTTTAGTTGTTATATCATTTTTTTAGTTTAAAAATATGTTGATTGTGAAAAGTTGTGCAATATTTAACAATAAAAATGTCCGTTTTATGGATTAATGAATTGATTGCTGACGAACATAATTTAATTTTAGAAGAAAAACTATGTTCGTTCGTATATGTGTCTATGAGAACATAGTGTTTTATTGTCTATAGGGACATAGTCTTTTATTAAATTTCAAAATAAGCCGACTGGCTTTCTTTCAGGTTGGCTGAGGAACGAAAAATTTTATATGTCATATTTCATTTGAAACGTATGTTGGTTGTGTAGAGTTATGAATTTTAAGTTGTGAATTATTTACTAATAATTTATCTTTTGTGTTTTAATGAATACAATGGTGACGGAAATAAATTATTACCGTTTATACAATATCACAAGTTAGTATTGAAAAAATTGTATTCGCTATACAATATTGCGTTAAGGTCAAAATTTAACTTTGCATGTAAATCTTCTTTATCTTTGAAGGAGTCCAAAGATTTGAAAGTACGTAACGTTATATATATATATATATATATATATATATATATATATATATATTTATTATGTATTTTTATTAAAGTTTATATATATATATATATATATATATATATATATATATATATATATATATATATATATATATATATATATATATATATATATATGTTATATATATACTTATTATTCTTTCTTGTTTTTTATTTTAAATATTAGTAAATTTTTACTTAAGTATTATCTGTAGTTACGTTTGCTTTGCAACCACGATCCATTTTTGGTTAGGTTGAAGTTTCTTTTGCAACCACGATCCATCTCGGTTAGGTTGAAGTTTCTTTGCAACCACGATCCATCTAGGTTAGGTTGACGTTTTTTTGCAACCACGATCCATCCTGGTTAGGTCGAACTTTACGGCTTTTAAGTCAAGGTTAGATAAGTGTGGTTAGGTGTGACATTGATTTACTGCAAGGGCAGCAGCAGTATATATATATATATATATATATATATATATATATATATATATATATATATATATATATATATTATAGCATTACGTGGCCGTAAGCCGTTCATGGGCCAGGCTTATCAGCCGCTTCCAGCGGCCGCTTTGACTGGCACGTCCCGCTTTGCTGAAAGCTTTCTGTACGGGCCAGCCGCCCAGCTCTTGGCTCGAACGTGTGTATGAACCAACCACTGAAATCAAATCCAGGCCTTCCTTGAGCAGTATATATGGTGCTATATATATATATGGCGTATAAGGTTAAGTATATATAGTTAGCAGGCAGCATATATATGTTAGGTTAGAGCAGTTATTATAGTTATATATGCTATATATATATATATATATATATATATATATATATATGTCGGCGCGGAAATTTCTCTGACATGGAGTTCTGTAGTTCATTTTATTTCGACTAAAACTCACAAGCTTGATTTAACTTTGACTTTTCTAGTACTATTTATTGCCGGGAAATTTCCTTCAGCAATTATAGTCGTCCTTAATATTTCATGGGAGTCGTGTGAAATCTATACTTTAATCTAATAAACACTTATTTCTTCGTGGAAACTTTGACAATCATTCTGGTTCCCTTCATTTCACACTTTTGAGTACCTTGCAGAAAATGTCATCTCCGACTTAGCTTCATTCAGCATCTTGTTTCTTCCAATGGTTCCAGAGTCGAAAGTTATGAACTCTTCGCACAAATTTTTTGCTTCTAGAAATCTAATAATTTGCTTTGGTGAAAAGGTCAAGAGACCCACATGGAACCCACCTGAGTTAAAAATAATCACAAATTCTCTCAGCCCTAATTTAAAATAAGACAGTTCAAAAATCAGTTACTTCAAGTCCACCCTTGAGGTTGAACTGGGTGCTTTGCGAAATTGAAAAACATTAGGGAGTCATCGGCATAAGAGTACATAGCTGATGACGCTGCAAACCGGTTATTAATAAAAATTAGAAAAAGAGTTAGCTATAGAACAAACCCTGAAGAACATCTCTAAACGGCGGTGGTCGTCATCGAAGGTGAAAAGTCTAGAATGGTGGTGCTGCCGTTGTCGCTGGTTCGAAAAAGTTCTTGTCTTCATATTGCTGCGAGTGACGAGGATATCCCGAACTCCAGCTCTCCCGAATGGTCGTCTTAGAAGTGAAGTATATATACAAAGGTTGAAGTTTAAAAATCAAAGCTTTATGCCAGACTCCATCGAGAATTTTCGAAATTTTCAGAGCAGTTGCAAAAATTTCTCCGTGATGCCGAAGAACAGAGAACTTTGAGTCTGAGTGGTGGGAAAGAGAGCCAGTCGAGAATTACTTCCGGAAACCAACTGACCATTTGAGGTAATAGTTGCGTTCTTGGGCGACATTAGGGGAAATTATGACATCATTAGAATAGTGATGTCACATCAGGAACAATCGCTCATGATCTGAAAACGACTATAAATTTTTATAGCTCCCGAGCTTAGACCAGCCTAGTAAGCCTAAAATTGTTTACAAACATGAATGTTGACTCCGAAAATGTTTTTGAAATACAAAAATTTCGATTGACAACGCACTCCACATTATGACATCAATCATAACATTTTTGAGAAATTATTAATCCATAAGTTCAATAAGTGTACAGAAACTCAACTAAAATTAGAGGAATTAAAGATGTTTTCAAATTTTCTCATTATTATAAAACTTAAAGTAATAAATAGGACAACATGTAGAGGTTTGAAAGAGGTCCTATTTTCCGGCACGTTTAATGAACGCTCGCTTCCTTTAAAAAGAAAGGAAGAGACAAAACAAAATTCAAGGAAAGGTGAAATTACAGATGCACGACTTTTGAAAGCCTCAGGAAGTACACCGTCTGGACCATGTAACTTCTTAGTATTAAATTCTGAGAGAGCAGAAATCATATTATTGAGAAGAAGCGACGATGTTGAGTGCAATTAAAAATTGGAGGGAGATTGAAAAGGATAAATAGATACCGAGTCGTGTAAGGAGGAACTAGAGGTAAAAGTTTGAAGATTTGAGGTTTAGTAGATTATAAAATAGTAGCAATGTTGGAAAATTAAATTTTGGGGCAAAACTATTATTGTATTTTTTTTAAGAGAAAATTATTTTTAGGACACGATTTGTACGTTTACGGGGTGAAATAGAAGTACACGAGTTTCTGGATTTTAAAGTCTACGTAATTCGTGAAGGAAGCATCTCTGCGACGAATAGCTACGTCTATATATACGAATATATTGAGACGAATATATATCAAAGAGCACAGTTAAATCCAGCTTTATGAAAGGAAAGAAAATGGTTTATAGATCTCCATAGCAGAAATCATATTGGCTATACCTTCCGCACTTCCCACCTACAGGAAGAAAGAGTTTAACAATATAAGACTAAGGTTGGAAGCTAATAAAATGTCTAGTATGTCGAATTTATTTCCAAGACGATCAGATATACAAGTAGTGAGGTGAGCAGCAGGAGCAGCTTAATATTGTTATTTATATTGATTGAGATGTGGGAAGTTAATTCTCCAGCTGTATTTTGAGAACTTGGGTAAACCCACTGACGGAAGAGAACATCGAAATCACTATGAATGATGATTTCAGAGAAAAGAATGATTCTCAACGAAGGAGGTGTGCGATATATATATATATATATATATATATATATATATATATATATAGTATATATATATATATATATATATATATATATATTATATATATATATGATATATATATAGAAAGATATATATATATATATATATGTTATATATATATATATATATTATGAATAAAAGCATTGACTTGAGAACCACTTTCATTAGCTGAAGACTAGATGATATTGAAGAGACGTTGTCACGATGAATTGGCGTTTCGTCCCGGGCGGCTTTGGACTCCTCAGTGGTGGTCGCAGCCCCTTCCACCAGACGCCACAGAACTCCCCCCAGAGACAATGAATGCCGTGAGCACACCCCGCTCTGCGCACCTTGAAGGATGTTGGTCAGCTGTCAGATGAGAGCCAGGTATCACACATTAAAGCCAATGAGAAGGCTTCGACCACTCTGTACTCTTACGTAGCTATCTGCACCTGCAGAGAGCACAGCAGGGGCACAGATGACCCGAACAGAGGCGCCCAGCAGAAGAAACTTGGAATTGATGGGTGTTCATGATTATTTGTTGTGCCCGTCGTGCCACTCCAGTGGAACTGGTCACTTCAGGGTCACCAATATGAAGGGAGTAAGTGAGTTGACTGAGAACCACCTTCAATAGAAGGGATATTTGATGCTGAAGAGAGTGAGCACTGCCGTGATGAATTGGCGTTTCTGTCCCAAATATTGACTCTCAGCATATCGTTCCTTCCACCAGACGCCACATGATATATATATATATAAAGATATATATATATATATATATATATATATATATATATATATATATATATATATATATATATATATATATATATATATATATATAAATATAAATATATGTATAGGTATATTCTATATATATGTATAGATCTATATATACATATATGTATATATATATGTATAGATATATATATATATATATATATATATATATATATGTATATATATATATATATATATATATATATATATATATATATATATAATATATATATATATATATATATATATATATATATATATATATATATATATATATATATATATTATATATGTTATATATAATATATATATATATATATATATATATATATATATATATATATATATATATATATATATATATATATATATATATATATATATATATATATATATATATATATATATTATATATATATATATATACATATATATATATATATATATATATATATATATATATATATATATATATATATATATATAATATATATATATATATATATATATATATATATATATATATATATATATATATAATATCTGTAATGTTATTTGTTATAATGAATTACTTTCTTACTATCTAAATTACCCGATGACACTGATGGCATTATATGAATGGCACTCCTAATTGTTTCCTTTTTGTGGGTATGAAGCCATTTAGATGCCCATTTAGAACTAATAAAGAACACGAAAATAGAGCATAACAATTATGGGCCACAATGGATATCATTTCGTTTTTATTTATCAAGTGTTAACAAGTCGCACATTGTCATTCTAAATAAGATAGAACTCTCTCTCTCTCTCTCTCCTCTCTCGCTGTTTTACCTATTTTCTCTAAATTCGAGTCTCTCTCTCTTTCTCTGTTTTAACTATTTTCTCTAAATTGAGTCTCTCTCTCTCTCTCTCTCTCTCTCTCTCAAATGGTGTCAGTTTGGTCATGTGTCTTTTTTTTATGGCTCATCTTGCTTAATTGTTATCTGTCATTTTTTTAAAGTCTAAATGAGAGCGTTTAATATTAAAGAGCAAAAGTTATGTTTGCTTTCGGTCACAGACTTAAAAATTAAAAGAACAGACCAAATATTAAGGTTAATTACTATTAAATTACTATAATCATGGTTGGCCACTGATTATATATATATATATATATATATATATATATATATATATATATATATATATATATATATATATATAAGAGAAGATATATATATATATATATATATATATTTATATATATATATATATATATATATATATATATATATCATCATCATCATCTTCTTCCTCATCAGCTGTCTCATGGTTCCACAGAACAGGGAGTTGGGTGCTCAAACATGCACATGAAACAGAGCTGCAAAGTAGATCATGGACTGAATCGAAGAAGAAAGTCTTCCACGACCTCCCCTCATATCCTTAATCGCGAAATCGTCCTGGAGCTTCACAACACCGTGACAGACACAAATTGTGGTAACTCGTCAATATCAGGGTTAATCTTCTGGGACAGTCCCACAACAATGTTGCCACTAACAAAACTACGCCATTATTCCAATTATGCATCAATCCTCTCGATTGCGCAATATCCACATTCCTTTCCCTCAGACACTCTCTAATTCATTCAATCCACTTTTCTCTGGTCTCCCAACCAGTCTATTCCCAACACATTCACCTCTATCACCCGCTTAATCAACCGACTATCATCCATCCTTACCATATGACCAAACCATCTTAATACACATTTATTCTCATTCTTTCCATTCATCACACCACGCAGCTCCCTAACACCTATGCTAACACGCTCATTCATCATTTATATCTATTCTTCTCTCACCAAACACACCCATAAAATTATCCCTCAGAACAGACTGAATGTGTCGACGATATTGTCATATGTAAAAAAAAAAAATTGTCCACCATTTTTCTCTTTAGTTTCAACGTGTCGACGATTTGGCTAAGTATTAAATTTTTTAAACGTGTTGACCGTTTGGCCAACATTCGTTTTGTTAGATTCGTTATAGTTTCTCTATGAAGGGAGGTTGTGAGGGGGGGGGAGGGACTTTCCTCTTCGACTTGGGTTATGGTCTTCTACTTAACTATTGTGTTTCTGGTGCATGTTTGAGCACCCCACCCCCAGTTCTGGTGAATCAAAGGGCAGGTAATGATATATATATATATATATATATATATATATATATATATATATATATATATATATATATATATATATATATATATATATATATATATATATATATATATATATATATATATATATATATATATATATATATTTCACTGTCAATAACTTCTTTATATCTTTGCAAACAAGAAAATCACACTCCAGAACGGACGGTACACTCACTTTTACAAGAAGTAAAAAAAAACTTTGTAATAATGTCCTTAATACCCTTCAAATTTATAAATCTAGACCAGCAATCAAGGGCTTCCCTTTGCACCCAGTAAATGATAATCCCCCTTCACAAGCGGGGAGACCGAACACAATGTCAAAGCTTCACTTCAACCACGCAGGAGGAAGGGCACTATTAATATTCACAAACATCTTCAACCACCTTTTTCTACTACATCAAATTTCCACATATCAGTACGTAACTCTTCTCTCTCAAGTATTAGTTTACTATATCTCTAACAGACTAAAGCTCCACAACCTTAAATTTTCAAATTCTTATTTCCAAAAAATCATGTTTTCCAATAAATAAATAAATAAAATATAACAAATATTTACCTTACACTGCCGCAGTGGCACAGGTCCTCATTAGTTTCATGGTGCAGATAAATGCTTTTTTTACTTTTTTTTCATATATTGTTATTATATGATTCTAACAATAAGTTTGAGTGGTGATGAGCAGGATAAAAAAAAAAGTAATTATTTTATAATATCGCATTTTTTTACGCATCGTACGCTTGGCAGCGCCCGGGACAGAGCGACGTCTCTGGATATTTTCCGTAGTGCAAAAATTTTACCCGAAAACAAGAGAAAATCTGTTACGGCAAAGTAGATCCATGTAGGTTTGGTCGAAATTTACTGAATCGTCGATCCACATAGGTTAGGTTGAGTTTTACTGCATCGTCGATCCATTTAGGTTTGGTTGCGGTTTACTGCCCTCTAAGTTCAGGTTATGATATGTTTTGCTATGTATTCATAGAATCTATATATGAAAAATAACTACGGAACGTATTTTACCCTGAAACATTATTTTTTACTCTACCTTAAATTCTTTCACGTATTAGCACTAAAATGCGTTTCCTTTCTCATACAAAATGAACGTTTTTGCTTACTTTATTATTGATTTTTAATATTTTCAAATTTCGTATCTTTCTCATCAGCATCTTAATTAATTGCTGGTATCATATACTTAAAATACATGAAATAAAAAAGTTGAAAAATAACATTTATCTGCGCTATGAAACTCATAAGTTCCGTGGCACATAATCTTAAAAGATTTTAAACCTAGATTGGCAGTTGACATTCATGAAGCATTAAGTTCAGTCATAAAGAGCATCAACTTATTTTATTTCAAAAAATCTTTAGCTGAGACATGGATTACAATGTCAAACAAAATCTTTAGCTAATTTTCAATCGACAAAACCGTTACAGTTTTTAAAAATTCAAATTGATGCAAAAATTCTAGCCATTATAACTGGTGATTTCGAACAACAAAACCGGGTTGAGCTTTTAAACTTAATTTATTCTGTTAAGGCTAGAAAATATATTCTTTTAAAAATTCAAATTGATGTAAAAATTCTAGCTATTATAACTGGTGATTTCGAACAACAAAACTGGGTTGAGTTTTTAAACTTAATTTATTCTGTTAAGGCTAGAAAATATATTCTTCCATCTGGCATGCAAAAATTTATTTTGGATCATGTTTATCTGCCTCCACCTCCATATACATATTGATTGCATGGATTCGAACACATTTCATAAAAGTGAAATAAAGCTGTGTATAGTCAAATTTAAACTATAGTAATAAAACAGATTCACACCTTTAAAAATATTTATAAAAAGTTTAAATCTATGTAAAGTAACGTAACGCAACATAACCTTATTTAACGTATCATAACCTAACTTAACGTAATTTATTTTTATATTTATAATTTATTTCACTTTGCATGGTTTAAAAAAAACGCTTCTGGCACCATGCGCGCTTTGTACATTTGTTCGATAGCATAGGTTTTAAAAAAAATTGACTTAAGCTTAACTGGAAGTATATAACCGAAATGAGCCTTTATTTTACATAGTTAACCGTAGCCTAAGTCTGATTGATTAAAAACAAAGCTACAACGTGTTCGCCTATACTATAGAATAGAGAGCTTCAACTGTGAGTAACGACGATTGCTATGGGTGTTTCTTTTTTCTAAAGATGTATTTCAAAATCCAGAAGGCTTACTTAAACAATTTTGCTAAAACAATAGCAGAGAAGTGCTCTCTCTCTCTCTCTCTCTCTCTCTCTCTCTCTCTCTCTCTCTCTCTCTCTCTCTCTCTCTCTCTCTCTCTCTCTCTCTCTCTCTCTCTCTCTCTCTCTCTCTCTCTCTCTCTCTCTCTCTCTCTCTCTCTCTCTCTCTCTCTCTCTCTCTCTCTCTCTCTCTCTCTCTCTCTCTAACAACTCCCAGGAAGGGCTTTCGCCCTGTCAGTCGGTCCAGCATCTTCTTCCTCTGGCCCGAAACTCTTTACCCTAGAGCACTCTAGAAGACCATTTCTCGGCGCAATGGTTACCGACGCCAGTCCTCGGTAGGTAGGGTTTTCGCCCTTTCAGTAGAACTAGCATCTTCTTCCATTAGACCTCAGAACCCGTTCTCCCAGAGCTCTCCAGAGGATCTTCCTTCTAGGCGCATAAGATTCCAACACTGGTCCAAGAGTGATACAAGCAAAAGGAAAGGACCGGGTTGCTAGCCCTGTCGCCCTATGACCATGCGAAGAAAATCTTCATCCCTGACTGCGCCGTAATATCCATCCATTATCGAGCATAAGTCACCTAGAAGTAGTTCCAATAATTTGTAATCCCAAATCATAACTAAACATTTATTCTTAATACTTTAAAAGAATTATTTCCAAATTTTTCCAAATTTTTCATCTTATTAAAAATTAACTAAGAGACCTGAATAGAAAATTTTGTTGCTTCTCTTAAGTTTTTAAAAATTAATTTTGACTTAAATTATAAATTTTGATTTTAATTTCGAAATATTCCATTCAATAAATATTTTAAATATATTCTTAAGTTTTATAAATTTTCTCCGTTACTTCTAAACAATAATTCGGCTTCAATTCATGCTTCAACATACAATACGCTTTCCTTAGAGGTAAAAACTATTTGAGACTCTGTATTAGGTCTTCTGAAGTTTTCAGTCCTTTTCAATCTGTTTCCAATCCCTTCTCTTGCTCTTCTCTTTTCTTCCTTCCCAGCTGTTTTCTATGCGTCCGACTCCGACGACAGTCAGATCATATCAGAGAAGTGCTACAATTTCGAATTATATTACACCACTATTAAATTAATATTTAATTAAATTTAATATTTAATTAAAGTTTTTTGGTATACTTTTTCAGTCATTAAAATTATTTTTAATTAAAAAAAAAGGAAAATGCTAGCAATATATTACCATAGTGCTTTGCAAACGATATTATCAAAATTTACCTTATCTATAAGTTGGTGCAACTTTTAAAAAACCCTTTCCTTCTCCGAGAAGAAGAATAACGTAAAAGTTGTAAACAACGTTGCCAGTTTAAAAGGAAATCTACAGAAAAGTCTGTAGACGATGCCAGGCCTGTGAAATTTATATTTACTATGTAATTATGATGGTAGTTTTTACGGAAATTAAATTAAAATTTATCATGTTCCAATATGATTTATTTCTTTTTATCAAATTTATTTGTAAATAAAGTTATATCAAAATTTACCTTATCTATATAATTCAATGTACTACATATGGATTTATATGGTTTGAAATATAAAAAATCAAATAACAA
>JABUQX010046794.1:0-10944 GCA_015478945.1 Trachelipus rathkii
GAGAGAGAGAGAGATTGCAATAAATTGTTTAAATCAGATTTTTAATTTTTCTTTGTTTTGTTAAGCTTTTAAAAAATGTTGTTGCTATTATTTTAAAAATTATTCAACCAGACTCCGGGCCGGGGTCGGAGGGGGAGCACCGTAGAATGACCTGTGTGCCATGCTTTGTCGCGTTAATTAATTAAAAAAAAATAGATAATTTTTTTCAATTCCATTGATAAAAGAAACGACTTCACGGGCGCCACGTAGTCACTCGATCCAGATAATGAGTACTTGGGTCAAGAGAGCAAACCTTTGCTAAGATCAAATATATATATATATAATAATATATATCTAATAATACTATAATATATATAAATATATATATATATATTATTGTATATATTAATAGAATATATAATAAGTATATTAATATATAATAGATCACATATCGATATATATTCAATATATATATATATATATTATATATATAATACTATATTCTCGTGGCTAGGATTAGAGTTCGATCCCTTCGTCTGGATCGGCCGGGGTAGGGAGATAGGTTGGTTTCTTCAGGAATTTACGTTAGAGTAGTCTCACCTTGGAAATTAGGGCAGAGCCAGTTGAGGTGCCGGAACTTTGTAAAAAATAAAATAATACTTATATCATATGTACATATATAAACATATATATTTAGTAATCATATATATATAGATTATATATATATAGATATATATATATATTATATATATATATAGAGTAATATAGATATCTCGATATATATGCTTTAAAAATTAAGGTTTTTCACCAAAGATCTAATATCTTTCTTAAAATTTAAAAAGTGTTTTTTTTGCACTTGTTTTGGTTTAGTTAAGGGTGTACGGCGGATATCCGCATCGCATCCGCATATGTGCGGATATCGCTCAAATTTTCACTATCCGCAGCCGCAACCTCATCCAAATTTTCACTATCCGCATCCGCAACCTCATCCGCCTTGAATTTTCTTTGCGGATAGCGGATGTATTCATCTATGAATTATGAGTAACGTGTGTGCACTACCTTTATATATCTATTATATAATATCTATATATAATATGTATATATAACTATTATATATATTAATATAATTATATGATATATTATATATATATGATATACTCTATAGTATTATAATATATATAAATAATATTTATGATATATTATATACAATATATATATTATATATATATATATATATATATATATTTATAAATACTATATATATATAGTATATATAATATCTAATATATATCTATATATATACTATATATATATAAAGTAACGGACTTTCTCCAGGATCACAGAAACAGTCATGGTGGAGATAGAATAGATTTCAAACTCTGCAAACGATGACGCATTTGAATTGCAACTTTTCTAAACCTTAGATTTACAACATGAAAATTTCTCTTGAATCAGTGTTTTCCAAGACTGTGTTAAATTAATTTGGGATGCCTATGCGAGAAATGCTGCTAAGCGGAACTATCACAGCCAATAAAAAGGCGAGGAGAGAATGCATAGAAACAGACAACGAAATTAACATGCTATTACGATATCATTGCGAATCCATGAAACGTTTTTTGGCTTCTAGCACACAAATCTACCAGCGATGTTCGGAGGTGTAAAAGACACTATCATTTGATCGAAGAGTATCAAAAGAGAAAAAGCCTGAAATCAGATAAAGATCCACTGGTTTGTGGCGTGATAATTGTAAAAAGTTTCCACATCTTTCGAAGTCGCCAGGAAAAAAATCTTAGCAATCCCTTTAACAAGTGTGGCTAGTTGAGCCGCTCTTTCAGTAGGTGCAGATCTTCATCTTACGACAAAGAGAAGCAACTCTTCTGAAAGGGCTCGAGGCTTTTGTTATTGAAACATAATTGGAATTATTAATTTAAAGCAATATATATTACCTTTTCCAAATGGATGGAGGCTTGGGAAAAGAGGTTGGTGGGGTGCAAAAGAGTTGGGTCCAATCGTCCTGCACTCTCTAACCTTGTAGATATATATATTATATATTATAGTACATTTGTATTATATATAATATTATATAATATATAAATATATATATATAAATATATTATATATATCATATATATATTAATATATATATAACTATTTAATTATACATATAATTGTGTTGGTGTGAAGTACCCTGCTGGCTAAAACTCTCTAAAAACTAAGCTACTCCGCTATCCGCATCCCGCAATCCCGATAGTGATTTTACCTTATCCCGCATCCGCGATAGTGAAAAATCACTATCCCGCGACACCGCTAGGACTTTAGTTCAGGCTTAGGCTATGCTCTAAAAAAGGTTCAATGCGTTTTTAATCGCGTTATTTTGTCGACAATACCGTATAGCATTATTAACGCGTTAGATACATCAGGACAGCCAGTACCTTGGGGGCGGACCCATGCCGATTGTCTCACTATCATTTGCGTATTTGCATTTATGCGCATACCTATATATATCATATTATTATAATATAATATATAGTTAACGTATATATATATATATATATATATATATATTATATATACTAGTATTATATATATATATATTTTATATATGTATATTTATATCTCTATCTATATTTATTTATAACATAAATAATAGATATATAATATAATATATTGTATATATCTTTAAATTTTATAAAATATATATAAATGAGAAATAGTTGATATAATTCTCATAAAATAATATTATAATACTGATATTATATATATATAGTATATATATATGTTATATAAATATATATAGTAATTATTTATATATATATATGTAAATATATATATATAATTAATAAATATAATATATGTTTGTTATGATTCGTGTTAAGCATATTATATTAAGGGTTGGTCGAGCACTGTTTTCCTACAGCACAAAACGCGCCGGAATGATTTCACTACAACTGAGATGCCGGACAGCACCAAAATACCTCACCAATATAATTTTTTTTTCCTCATCGAACCGCACCTACATATGTTTCAAAAGTGCACAATGCTCCATATCTTAATAATTTTAAAAATGCGCCGCACCGGGACTGAGATTGTGTGTTCCGCCGCACCGCACCTCAACCCGATGCTAGTGGGCCAACCCTACCATACACATACACCCACGTTATAAAGTTGAATTAGAAATAAAGTAGTGGTTGTTTTTCAAGGTGAGTGAGATACTGAATTAAAAAACCTTAAATAAATCAGTAATTTAAAAACAAAATGTTAAATATTAAATATTAAATATTAAATATTAAATATTAAATATAAAAATAAAAAATTAAATATTAAATAATTAAATAATTAAATATTAAATATTAAATATTAAAAATTAAATATTTAGATATAATATTAAAATTATTGAAATATTAATATTCTCGATTAATGATTAAATACTGAAATATAAATATTAAATATTAAATATTAAAATAATTAAATATTAAATATTAAATATTAAATATTAAATATTAAATTTAAATATTAATATAAATATTAAATATTTAAACATTAATATTAAATATTAAATATAAAATATTAAATTAAATATTAAATATTAAACTATTAATATTAAAATATAAATATTAAATATTAAAATTAAATATAAATATTTAAATATTAATATAAATATTAAATTTTTGAAATATTAATGTTATAATATAAATATTAATTTTAAGATATTTGAAATATTAAATCTTTAATTAAATAAATTAAATATAATAAATGAATGAATACAAAATAATACATAATAATATGAAAATAAAATAAAATAAATAAATATAAATAGATAATGATTAAATAGATAAATATTAAGTATAAATATTAAATATGTAAATATTAAATATTAAATTTAAAATATTAAATATCTAAATCTACAAAACTGCATAACATTAAGTTAGTTGCCTCTGACTAGATCATGGAATTGAACAGTTTCATCAATAATTGGCATAATATGTTACAAAATGTTTTATCCTGGAACACAGAGATTACACATTCTAAATATATAAATTAGGCCAAAAAAAATGCTGCACTTTTGGAAAAGCTGATCATGCTATTTTGAAATATTGATAAATTTCTAGACTCTAGATAATTAATAATTATTAACCTTGTCAAAATGTCTAAGCTATTAATCAAGCTATAATATAATTTCAATTCAATATTAATTTAAAAATCTTGATGTTGAACTTAGCGTCTTGTGACCCCCTTAAAGCGTCTGTCGATACCGGGTTGGCTCTTAGACTTCCTAGATCCGGGATTCCCAACCGGGTCCCAGACGCTTTGAGGGGTTCATAAGATTTTATATTATATTTGATTGGAATTGATATTAGATTTTACTTACCCTACCAAATAAATATTTAATTTTAGGAATACGTTTATTACATATGAGATATGGGGTGCAATACTTAAGTTGGACCCAAGGGATTCACCAAGAAAAAAAGGGATTTTTGGGAAACTCACCGCTTCTAGAGTAATTGTTTGCTTTAAAAACGTTATTGCAGTGGATGACCCTCCCTGGCATAGAGAAGAAGCTCCTGTGTAATATGTCGACAAGACATCAAAAAAATTCTCCTTACAGCCCGTCGGCAGGCGTTGGTTAAGGTATGGTTAGGTTAGGTTAGGTAAGGTAAGTTAGGTTAGGTTAGGTTAGGTTGAGGTGATAGGAAAGTTTTAATTTAAGTTTAAGTTAAGTTAGTTAAGTTAAGTTAAGTTAATTATAGTTAAATTATAATTAAGTTAAAGTTTAGTTATTAGTTTAATTATAATTAGTGAAAGCAACTGCTCTTCATCATAATGAAAGTGTAACATCTGTAATGAAAATTTCAACTTCTTCAAGTAAACTCGATGAAAAGTCTGGGAGGAAGTTGCAACAGACCTTCTGCTTTCTGTTAATGAGAAGGCCTCGTGTGAGAATATATGTAGAATGATTTAAAATTAATATGAAAGTAGTGCGAATTATAATTTTTTTCTTGATGATTTTTCAATCCAGTTAAAGACAAGTTCGTGAACCCTAGGTCCATACTTACTAATCTTGTAAAGTCACTAATTCCAATGGAAATCTATTAAAAGTTCATCGAAAAATTCCATCGAAATCTATTAAAAGTTCATCGAAAAATTCCATCGAAATCTGTTAAAAGTTCATCGAAAAATTCCATCGAAATCTATTAAAAGTTCATCGAAAAATTCCATCGAAATCTGTTAAAAGTTCATCGAAAAATTCCATCGAAATCTATTAAAAGTTCATCGAAAAATTCCATCGAAATCTGTTAAAAGTTCATCGAAAAATTCCATCGAAATCTATTAAAAGTTCATCGAAAAATTCCATCGAAATCTGTTAAAAGTTCATCGAAAAATACCATCGAAATCTATTAAAAGTTCATCGAAAAATTCCATCGAAATCTGTTAAAAGTTCATCGAAAAATTCCATCGAAATCTATTAAAAGTTCATCGAAAAATTCCATCGAAATCTGTTAAAAGTTCATCGAAAAATTCCATCGAAATCTATTAAAAGTTCATCGAAAAATTCCATCGAAATCTGTTAAAAGTTCATCGAAAAATTCCATCGAAATCTATTAAAAGTTCATCGAAAAATTCCATCGAAATCTGTTAAAAGTTCATCGAAAAATTCCATCGAAATCTATTAAAAGTTCATCGAAAAATTCCATCGAAATCTGTTAAAAGTTCATCGAAAAATTCCATCGAAATCTATTAAAGTTCATCGGAATAAATTCCATCGAAATCTGTTTAAAGGTTCATCGAAAATTCAATCGAAATCTAATGATAAAGTTCATGCGAAAAATCTCGAAAATCTGTTAAAAAGTTCATAAAAAAATTCTAGATCGAAATCTATTAAAAGTTTTATGAATTTTTAAATGAACATTTAATATGTAAGGGGTCCATTTGGGATTATTAAGGGATTTTAGAATTATATTTCACCCAAAAACGTGAACTTAGAAAAGGTATATTAATCTGAAACGTACTACTGAAAAATACTCTAAACAATAACTTGTGTTTCAATCTTCTACGGGAAGAAGGCAGGCTGGTTTAATGAGTTTTCATTATAGCTACTGAAAAGTATAAGAATAGGAGGAAAGTTTTCCGATTATTTATGCATGTAAGGAGATAACTGAATGAAGAACTTTTTAGAACAATGCAAATTTTATCGTTTTTTTTTTTTTCATTTTGAATTACCTCTTTTCTAGCTTGACGTTTTTCTCTCTTATATATAATACTATTATAGTATATATATAATACATATATATATAATTAATGTATAATAATAATACTACTATATATACTATAATTATATATATACTATATATATGTATTGGTACTGGGTAACGTGGTAGTGGGTGGAAATTTTTTATACCGTTTAGAATGTCATAAGTAAATTACAATAAGCGGCATTATTCTTAATATAATATTTTTTACAAACGATGCAAAGATATCGGTAGTTTTTGTAATTTAATTTATTATTATTATATTTATTTAGCAACTTTATAATAGAATAAATTTTTAGATATATATATCTTATGTATGCTTTATTGCATTCTCTTTCTCGTTTTTTTTTTGTGAATTTTATTTTTTTTTGTAAGTTTTTTATAATTATAATTTTAAATTTCAAAAAAAAAAAAAAAAAATAAGGGTAATAGTTGTTATGTATTATTTTGCTACCAAATTTTTTATATTCGAGAGCTAAAAGTTACTAAAGTTATTATAATGGTTTTAAGAAGCTAGTTTTTGGGCATCGAGAATTTAGGTGAAAGGGTATATAATCCTTTTTCGGTAATACAATATATAAGCATGACGTGTACTTATACCTGTATACGTTTGTATCTTAAAAATTTCTTTATATAGTATTATATATAGTTAATATATATTACTATATATATATATTATATAATATATATATATATATATTATATATATATATATATATATTTAATAATAATATATATATAATATATATACTATTATAATTAATAATTTTATTTGTTAGTAAGATATTGTGATAGTATATATAGTATAATATATATAATATAGTATATATGATATATATATATATTATATAATAATATAAATATAATATAGTAGCTATATATGTTATAGTAGTAGTATTAGTAATATTATATAATAGTATAAATATATAATATATATATATATAGTATATATATATATTTGAGTTAGTATATATATATAATATTAATATATATATTAGTTTATATATTAGTAATTATATACTACTATATACGGTCATATAACCATCATATTGTGTGTGTGTTATAATTTCTGTAATAAAAATACTTAACTTGTTTTACGCAATTAAGGCTATAGTGATTCTTCATAATTGTGAAGAGCGTAGGAGTAGGCCGGAGCCGGAGCCGGAGCGGAGCCGAGCCGCAGCTGCAGAGATTTTTTTGGGGTTAAGCCAAGTCTGGATTCTGGAACGCGGGTGGCAGTAAGTTCTAAAGTTGGGGGCAGGTAGAAGAAAAAAATTATGGGGGGGGGGGGAGAAGGCCAGGCGCGTATATGTTTCTTATGGGCTCATTTTTGAAGCTTATTCAGTGATCTCTTGTCAGTTTCATTTCGCCAATTCAGAACCATAATAAAGCATTTCCTGGACTAAAACAACGTCAAAACAAATTTTTACAGAACATGCATATGGGCGGTTGGGGCCCGAGTGATATTTAGAATGAGCTGGAGGCGTATTAATGAGAGGAGGGAGAAAATAATATTTTAATTAGCGGTCGAATCAGGGAGTCTTGTAGGAAGTTAATTACCTGAAAAATCAGGCCGATGCGAAACCCACGTGAAATAAGCATTGGGGACGAGATGAGTAACAAGAAAGATGAAAAAAGTATTTTAGCAAGCGTTTATTTTCCGTCGAGATTAGTATATAATTTATAGTTAACGATGTAATGCCATTAGGTAGCAGGGCTTGAGGTCCTCTAGAACAGCTTTTAAGGTTCGAGAAAAAATCTTAAAAAAAAGGTTTGAGAAAAAAACTTTTAAGGTTCCAGAAAAAGATGTTATTAAGTATTAGAAATTAGACTAAACTTGAGGTTTGAGTAATATTTCATTCAAACAGTATATATTTAAAAAAATAAAAAAAAAAAAGAAACAAAAAAAGAGAAGAAGAAAGAGTAAGAGGTGGAAAGGCCGAAGAGCGGTAACCGAAAAAAAAAGAAAAAAAAAACGGGCAGCCTAGGGTGGTGTAGCAAACAACACTAAGGATGTTAAAGAAGCGAATTGGAATCGGCGAAGGTAACGCAATAGGAGCAGGAAAAAAGGGTGAGGAATGGATGCAAGGTTTTAAGTGGGGCTATTGTCAATAGAAAGAGCTGTGGTAATGGAAGATGTAAAAATTATTGCATAGAATGTCTGTTTAGATTATGATGAGATAAGCTTGATATATCTTGCGTTAGGTAGTAAGCTAGGGTATAACGTTGATGTTGGTATGTTAGGTTTAATAGGCGTGATACGTATTATATGTGGTTGAGTTATATATAGTAGGTTATTGATAATAATATATTATAATGTAGTATATATAATATAATATGTGAAATATTATTAATATATATAGTAATATATATCTATGACCTATATAGTAGTATCAGATACTTAATAGTTATATATATTAAACCGTCGATCTCCAGGAGATAAAGTATGGAGGAGGCCGAGCAGAGTATATTATCTTATGATAAAGGAATTGTCGTGGTTTTTGGGGCTTATTGTGTGTATCCGTGTCAAAATCTTGATCTAATTGTAGAAGGAATAATATGTCAGACTAGGTGACGGTGTGAGCGCATGCTATTTGTAGATTAGGATTAGGTGGTAATGGCCTTTAGCTGGTATCGCGGGATCCGGACATCTTGTTGTATAGGCGGGGGGTTAAGTATTGATCAACAGTTGTTCGCGACGGCGGCGTGGTGGATCAGTGCTGCATCGTAGTTGATCCAGAAGTCGAACAACCGTTAAATGTAAGATCTGTCGAGTTTTATCATATGATCTCCTTTTTTTTCTCGCGATCCCGATGAAATTTACGGGGCTCTTAATCAATTTAGAGACTTGATACAACACACATCACACACTAAACACACGACGACACACACAACACACACACACACACACCCACACACACACACGACCACCCACACACCACCCCACAACACCACTATATATAGTAGTATAGTAATAGACTATATAGTAGATATATATAGTACATAATATGTTATATAATATATAATTACTATATACTATAATATATATAGTATATAGTATTGATTATCATATATATATATACATTCTTCTATTATATAGTATATATATATATATATATATATATATACTATATATATACTATATGATATATATATAGTACTTATGATATATATATATATATATACTATATGATATATATATATATATATATATAGTATATAATCTATTATATACGATATATAGTATGATATACTTAATATATAGTATCCATCTGCATAAACCACCTACAAAATGTTCGAAAGCAATCAATATTCGCGCAAAAATATCTTTATGAAAAAAAACAAAAAAAGTTAGCTAAAACTGTATTTTTCTAATTTCACACACAAACACCACACACACACAAGCACACACACAACACACACACTACACACACACATATAAATAATATACGTAGTATATATAGCCTATATAACGTATATATATATAATATATATATATATATTATATATATATATATGATATAGTAGACTTACGTAGAAGATTGCAATATATAGTGTGTGAAGTCAAGTTTTATAAATTTTATTTTTTTATTTTATTTATAATTTTACCTTCTTTAAAATAAATGGTAAATTACCATACAGCAACGCTAATAATAATGAGAATATATAAACTATAAAAAAGGATCTTTTTTCAGTTTATCTTTTTGTTTTTGGTGTTCGTGACGTACCAGGCGTTCATGACTTTATAACTCGTACCTGATCAGGTAAAACCATAAAGAAAATCCCCGTTAAAATTTAGATTTTTTGTTTTTTTTGTCTGTTTTTTTTCTTTAAGTACTTAAAAAAGAAAAAAACAATTTTGGCTAAATAAAAGTTAACTTTGTCCATTTCATCATACATATGTATGTGTGTTGTTGTTGTTGACTTGTTGTTGTTGTTGTTGTTGTTGTTTGTTGTTGTTGTTTGTTTGTTATGTTGTTGTTAGTTGTTGTTGTTTTTGGTGCTGATGCTATTTTTGTTGTTGTATTTTTGTTGTTGTTATGATTGTTATTGCTATTGTTTTTGTCTAACGTGATATATCATGTATTTGGTTTGTTATGGTTTTGTTCGTGGTCTGTTTTTGTCTGTTTTTTATCCTGTTCATGGTTCCTATTTTGTTTTAATTCTTATGTTTTGCCTTTGTTCTTTTCATTCTTATTCTTGTAATTGCTTTTCCTTCTCCTCGATTTTGTCCTTATTTCCCTTGTTCTTATTCGTGTTAAGGTTTTTTGTTTCGTTCTTGTTCTGTTTTGTACTTGCTCTTGTTACTGTTTTTGTTCCAGTTCTTCTAATTTTTGTTTTTGCTCTTCTTCTTTATTTTCTTATTCATGCCCTTGCTCTTATTTTTGTTTTTGTTTTTATATTTGTTCTTATTTCTGTTCTTATTATTTTCCTTATTCTCTTTCTTGTTCCTATTTTTGTTCTTATTCTTGTTCATATTCTTGTTCTTGTACTTGTTCTTGTTATTATTGTTCTTGTTTTGCCCTTTTTCGTTCTTGTTCTTGCTCTTATTCTAATTCTTATTCTTGAACTTGATTTTATACCTGTTCTTGTTATTGTTTTTGTTTTTCTTCTCTTCAATTCTTAAATTTAACTTTTGCTCTCCAATTTTCTTTCTAAAATAATTAAAATATGACAATTTTCATTATCTAAACTATCACTTCCGTCATTATCCAAA
>JABUQX010046795.1:0-10595 GCA_015478945.1 Trachelipus rathkii
ACCATGCCCCCATACAAAACCCCGCCAATTCTCTCCTATCATGCACCTTTATTCTCGCCTCTGCCAAACTCAACATTTCTCTCCTTCAGACATTCGTTCACCGACTCAATCCACTTCCTCTTCGGTCTCCCAGCCGGTGTTCCCAACACACTCACCACTATACATCCGCTTAACCAACCTACTATCATTCATCCTTTCCACATGACCAACCATCTCAACATACTTTCATTTATTCTCTCATTTATACCCCTTTCTTCACACCACACCACTCTCTAATACGTTCATTTCTCTCTTTATCAATTCTTTCTTCACACCTAGCACACCCCTAGATTGTCCATCCTGAACACATTGAACTTTAGATCTATACTTCTTATTAAACACCATAGTCTACCATACAATAACACAGTAACAACATACCCTCATGTAAACCCTTAGCACACTCAAAGACTTTGTCCGTTTGCAGTCCCCAAAACGATTATTGCACCAGCAACCTTCCTCCATTCACAAACTTTCCTACTACACTCTCATCACCTGTTCCCTTCTCATCCAACAATACCCTAAATATTTAAACTCAGACACTTCTTCTAGTGCTCACCATCTAAACCATAATTCACACTGAGGACTGTCCCTCACTCACAACCATAACACCCTACTCTTATCCACGTTTACTTCAAGGCCCCTCCTTTACACACCCTGCCAAATCTCTCTACCAAATCTCTCAAAACTCTCTCAGATTCGCACACAAAAACCAAATATCCGCATATAATTAGCACCTCCCACTCAACCCAGTTCTCCACCATTGCTAACACCATTACCTCCATCCCACCTCAAATCTTTCATAACCCCATCCAATTACAAATTGAATAGAACCAAGAATCATAACACAACCCTTCTTACTCCGCTATTATCCGTAACCAATCACATTGACACCATTTATTTACACACGCTTTCACTATCGTCATACATACTTTGATCCATTCATAAGCCTACCACCAACACCATATATCACTAAACACCTGCCATAGAGCTTCCCTATTAATCTATCATACGCCTGTTGCAAATCCATAAAACCTAAATACAATTTATTCTTCTTTCCCTCATTTCCTCAATCATTTGTTCAATGTAAAAGATTTGATCACACATCCTCTACCACTCCTAAACGCACCTTGTCTTCCCCAATCAGTCCTTCAGTCACTCGAACGCACTCTTATCGACCAAAATACCAGCAGTATACCGTCCTACAACAATCAGTAAACTTATTCCCCTATTAATTTCTACAGTTCCCCTTTTCCCTTACCCTATAAAGTTACTATTACCGCTTTCCTCAAATCCCTTGGAACTATACCCTCTATAAACGCTTTGTTACACACTTCCAAATCCAATCAATCACCATCTCGCCTCCGTTCTTGATCATTTCACCAGTAATTTCATCTATACCTGCAGATTTACCATTATTCAACTTTCTCACTCTACCTCTTAACTTTTGCTTACTAAAATATTTCATTTCCAAAATACCTATTCATCTTGTACCATGAACCCACACACATTCACTATCACCTCTCATTACTGCCAATTTGCAAATTCTCGAAGTGTTCTTTCCACCCTCCTCTCACATCCATTTCATCCATTACAAAAGCACCATCCCTTATTCAATTATTCTAAGCAGATTCCCCTTATTCTTATTCTTAACCTTTCCGCTTCCTTCCAGAAGAGCTTCCTATTCCCTTGTAATCCCCATTCATCCTCCTCAAACTGTTCATTTACCTCTTGTTCTCTCCGTTTACACCTTTTAGTATTTCTTTTTTCTCCTTAATATAATTCCAAGCATCTTATTATTGAGTTCTCATCATTTGCTTTTAGACATTCAACCACGCTTCTTTTACTTAAACCCTTTTCATCACCTCTTACATTCCACCATTCATGTTAACAATTCTTACTTCCTACTTTAGCACATCCCAATACTTCCTTGGCACTACTAACAATTGCTTCTTTCATTTGCCCCAGATTTTTTCAGTATCAACTTGTTCACATTCAAACGTTTTACTAGCGAGCGCGCTCTTACATACGTATCCTTATTATCTTGCTCAATTATCTCACTCTTAATTTTTACCTACTTCCTTTCCGTATCAACTTCCTCTCCACACCAAGCCCCCACTAACTTAATTTTACATAGAACAACATAATGATCCGATAATCCCATCCTAAACCCCTAACTATATTACAATCCAACACATACTTCAACATCTCCGTCTCACCAACACTAAATCAATCATACTTTTCACTCGATACCATCTCTACCACACCAACTCTAGATACTTATGGATACTCTTGTGTTTAAAAAGAAAGTATTACTTACACAACATCCTCTCTCTTCACAGAAATTCAAATCACCTTCCTTACCATTCTCATTACTTGTAATTCCTACAAGATATTTAGTTAAATTATTTTAACAAAGGTCACGACACCCTTGTCAACTTTAAACGTTAAATAACTATATCTGTTACAATTAAAGTTCTCTTCTAAAAGAATATATAAAAAAAATTTAAAGATAATAATAAAATAAAACTGGTCGACAACTTTTTATAAATTTTAAACGAGATCTTCTTCAACGATGACGTCACCCCATAAGATGAAATCCTTTACCTATGTCGATGACACTTCCTTTTCTGTAATTATAAAAAATACATTGAATAGTTTAGTCGATTTAATGAAGTAATAATGACTTAAAGTCTGTCGATTCTTTTGTTGTTGCATGTAAAAATCAGGACAACTTTTAAGTGGAGTGAAAATGTTGTGCAAAATAATTGCAAGTTCCTTTTTGAGTTTGACTCAATTTGTAGCATCGAAATTTGAAGTATTCAGATAATAAAATTTTGGGGAACGTTAAAACACTTAATTTTTTCGTTCGTTAATAGTTATGAAAATTATTTATTGTGCATTTTTATAATAATTACGATATAAATTTCTATTGAAAAAATCAGTTATGAAAACATAGTTTGTGTATTGTGGAAATTCTGAAGATTGATGTTCGCATATGAAAAGAAAAAGTACATGGCTGAAATAATTTAATACTAATTCTATGAAAATGTTATTACAATATACTGAAATTTATATACAACAAATTCTTGGTAATAAATAAGAATGGTTTTATTTTATAGCAAATTTTATAAAATAAAGCCCTCCATCGCGCGCACACACACATTTATATTAAAACATATGAGAGCTATTTATAATAATCTTTAATGTTGAATATTTCTATCCGCATATGCAGTGGTATGAATCTAGTAAATTTTTAAGATACACCGATTTTGAAATCTCAAACTAGGAATTTTGGTCCAGACAGTTCATTTAAGAATTATTCGTTTGAAGATAGCATCTGTATTTTAGTTTCTTAATTAAAAAAATGATAAATATTTCATAGGGCAAATTTTTTGCTCATATGTTGCCCTGCCAAGTTCGAACATCTGACAGTTCCATCCATTTCGCATCCTTTTAAGGTAGCAATTCCAGAGAATTGTAAACACAGTGAATAGGCTATGCCATGCCGTGTCAAAACGTAATTCGAAGAAAAAGAGAAGAAGAAAAAAAGGGGGCTCCATCCACTACTCCGTCTTAACAGCCCTTTCCTGTGTGTCGTTGCCATCCCCATATGCTGTAATATAATTAGCAAATGCATTAATATATTCAGCATTGTGTGTGCTTTAGTGGTGTGTGTTGTGTGGTGTGTGGTGAGTGTGAGTTTGTGTGTGTGTGCGCGCTTTAAGTGCCCTTGTGATAAACATTCATAAATGTACTTGACATTTAAATAACTTACATTTTTCCATTAGTAAGTAAGTGTTTTTTCAAACTTCCTTGTTGCAGCATCATAGCTACACTACAAACATTTATATATTTTATGTGTATATAATTTATAATTATATAGATTATTTTATATAATTTATGTTTAAGAATGTGTAAATTTTAATTATTTCAATTATTTTCATAGACTGCATCACATTTAAATAATTTTATGCCTTTATGATTAAGCATGTGTTTATCAAAGTCTTCTTTGCGATTACCTTTTCAAAGGGCACTTACGACATTTAAATAATTTATTTATTATTTTTTTTTTTTTCATGTTTTTTTCCTTTTTTTTTTCCAAAGGGAGGTATTTATCCCTCATCCGGTCCAAACCTTCAGACCCAAGATGAGGGATTTTGTTTACCCCCCAGCACCCCTTGGAACATGTGCCTGAATTGCGCAGAATAGCACCCCATATCTTCCCGCGGAGTCCACATGGATTCCTTCCAAGGTAGGGACAATTCGCCATCCATGCACGCGTCACCCAAATTCTCATTCCGTTCGAGAGTACCCGGTCACCCCGAGCTGTTCAGATTCCTCGCCCGAGACACCGACCAGTCGGAACTGGTCCTGTTTTAAAAACCAGCCAAAACAGCGTAAGCGAAATCAGTTTGACGTAGGGAATTCGAACTTTCATTGCTCAGGACTAGGCACTGAAGACGAAAAGAGAAAGATTTCGGGGGAGCAGATCGCGGAAGAGGCACATCCGAAAACCTAGGGAAGGGTGAGAAGCATCCGCCTCTGGAAAACGGAAATACCACCACACCACCCCAGTGCACCAAGAACCGGAGTTGCTGGTTTTTCGCCAGACCATTATATCAATTTCTCTCTCTCAATATATTCGTATGATTAAGAAGGTGTATTTTTAGTGCACTTTTCCAATTAGATTCATAGCTGCACTCAGAACATTTAAATAATTTTATGTTTGCATGATCAAGCATGTGGATTTTTAAACGCTGTTTGTAATTACATTCAAAGTTGCACTCAGAACATTTAAATAATTTTACATTTCCATGTTTAAGCATGTGTACATTAAAGTGTCTTTTGCTATTGCTTTCATATTTGCATTCAGAACATTTAAATAATTTAATATTTGCATGATTAAGCATGTGGATTTTTAAATTCCCTTTGTCATTACATTCATACTTACATTCAGAACATTTAAATAATTTCACCTTTTCATGCTTACGCATATGTCTTTTTAAATGTGTTCTAGTATTACATTCATAGCTGCACTCAGAACATTTATATAATTTTATGTTTGCATGATTAAGCATGTGTAATTTTAAGCACTTTTTCCAGTTACTTTCATAGCTGCATTCGGAACATTTCAATAATTTTATGCCTTTATGATTAAGCATGTGTTTATCAAAGTCTCCTTTGTGATTACTTGCGTAGGGGCACTTAAGACATTTAAATAATTTTATATTTGTATGATTAAGAAGGTGTATTTTTAGGTAACTTTTCTTATTAGTTGCATAGCTGCACTCAGAACATTTATATAATTTTATGTTTGCATGATTAAGCACGTGGATTTTTAAATCCTCTTTCCAATTACTTTCATAACTGCACTCAGAACATTTAAATAATTTCACATTTCCATGTTTAAGCATGTGTATATTAAGGCTTCCTTTCCTATTGCATTCATAGTTGCACTCAGAACATTTAAAATATTTGCATGATTAAGCATGTGTGTTTTTGAGGTATTCTTTCCGATACCTCATAGCACACTCAAAATTTATAATAATTCTTATATTTATGAATGCGTAAGCATGTGTTTTTTAAGCTTCCTTTATGATTACACTCATAGTCACACTCAGACATTTAATAGTTTAAATATTGCTATGAGTTAGCAGATGAGAGTTTAAGTGTGATTTACGATTGCTTTCAATAATTTACATGGGCACATTTATAACTTTTCTTTTTGTATAAATGAAACTTTACTTTTGAAAAATTTAATCTAATGAAGGTTTTATATTTTTTCACGATTCTTTTTGTTAATCTTTTTTTCACGCATCATTGACGTTTGAGGTAATCTTCTTGAAAGTACTTTCTCTTTGTAACCTTTTTTTCATAAAAAAAAAAAAAAAAAAAAAAGAGATATATATATATATTATATATATATATATAATATATATATATATATATATATTATATATATATAAATGTAACATTTATATATAATATATATATATATATATAATATATTATATATATATAATAATTATTATATTATTATTATCGTTCTTCCCTCCCAAGACTGGGGGTAAGGTAGGGACGAACGGGGCGGGAATTTTGCCGGGGCCGGGGCTGCTCTAATTTAGCCGGGGCCGGCTAGCTAAAATTAGAAATGTAAGTCAAAAAACACTGAAAGTCTTGAAACTTATAATTTCAATTAAATAATAATTTAAATTATAAAAAGGGATTACATTTAATTAATTCGGTTAAAGCAAATATTTTTTAAACAAATTTTTTAGAAAATAATTGATTTTCTAGAAGAATAAGTTGTATTATATTAGTATATTATATATATTATATTATATATATATACTATATATATATATATTATATATTATAACTATATATATATATATATACTAGTATATATATATCATAATAATAATATTTCCTCCATACACACCCCAAAACCCTCCCTCCAACTTATATATATATATATATATATATATTATATATATAATATATATATATATTAATATATATATATATAATATATATATATATATAATATATATATATATTATAGTATATATATATATATATATATAATAGTAGTATATATATATATTTATTATAATATATATATATATATATATATATATTATATATATATATATACTATATATATATTTAGGAACTACTTTGTCGTAGTGATATATTTACTTAAGAGAGGAACCTTGGATTCTTTTTTTAGTATTATGCTTTACTGTCACTTCATTTTATTACTAATTGTACACAAATTAAAAACATTGTTAAAGACACTTTTTTTTAATGAAATATTTAAAAAGAAAAGCCTAATTTTCGTCCGACAACGACTGAGACCTCTTCAGGCTCAAGGGACTGGATTTCTTTCTTGATCTTCATCAGTTCAAGTGTGTTTCAGTTGGTCTGCTATTTTCTTCGTGGTGTTGTTGAAATATTTTAATGTTTTCAGATATTCATTTTGTATAAAATCTATCTTAACTTCACGGGGATTATTATTGTGATTGTTACTATTATACATGCAAAAGGGATTCCATGATTTTGCAATGGTTCGTGTGATTGATATTTCTGATCAACTTAAATTGTTGAAATTGATAGAGTGGCCTGTGTTACGCCTAATGACTTGTTAAAGCTGATTTATGCTGTCCTTGTGCAGGTCAGTCTGTATGTTGATATTTTCTTCTTGTCAAATCTATGTTTTCACCTATATATGTTTTATTGCAAGTATTGCCGGGGATGTGATATATACAGTTTGGGGGAGATTTTCTTTTCATTTTGGGGGTTTGAGAATGTTTTTCAAGGTGATGTTATTTGATGGAATGAGGTAATATTTTTTGGTAATATTTGTTTTTACGAATATAATGGTAATTAAGGAATTGGTAAAAAGGAGGTGTTGCTATTTTTCGGGGGAGAGGTGCTATAGTACCTCTTTTTTGCTTTGTTAATTGCTTTTGTGATGAAAAAACTCAGGATAGTAAAGTGATTTGGAAAGTATTGTGGATGTATTTAGCTTCTTGTGCTAGAAGAGGGCGAGAGAGCATATACAAAAGGCACAGAGAAATAGAGATGAAGACAGCTAATTTTGTGGTTTGGGCGATGAATTTAGCATAGCATGGTATATTAGTTTGGTGGGCGAATGTTGGTTTTTCTAATGATTAGTAATTGCAAGTAAATTGTTATTCCCATGTGTTAAGATATAGAGGAAGGGGGATAGAGTTATTGGAAGCATTTCTATAGTATACGAACTGAGGACTGAATAGAGGTATTATAGTTTAGGACATCATTAGGGTTGGTGTTGTGAGGAGGGAGACAAAAATGTCATCTACATATCTAATCCATAAACTATTGTTTAATAAAGGGTGGGAAATATATGAATAAAATTCGTGTTAGTTCCATCTATATGTTACTGAGTATGGGAGACAGTGGGGATCCCATACTCATGCCGAAAGTTTGTTTGTAATATATTGCCATTAAAATGAAGAAGTTTATGTTGTTAAATGAGAGGATTGGGCTTCCATTTATATATAAAACAGCTCGATTAATCCTCATTACAACATAACTTATTTCATTTTAATGGCAAATATTACAAACAAACTTTTCGGCCTGAGTATGGGATCCCACTGTCTCCCATACTCAGTAACATATATATGGAACTAACAGATTTTTATCATATTTTACCCCACTTTATTAAACAATAGTTTATGGATTAGATATGTAGATGACATTTTTTGTCTCCTCCCTCACAACACCAACCTAATGATGTCCTAAAATATCTTAACTCTGATTCATCTTCAGTTCAGTATAACGATAGAAATGCCTTCCACCAACACTTTATCCCCTTCCTCGATACCATAATCAAGGAATAACAATCACTTGCAATTTACCATAATAGAAAACCAACATTCGCACCAAACTATATACATTGGCTATCTAATCATTCCCCAAACACAAAATTAGCTGTTCTGTCATCTCTATTTCTCCGTGCCTTTCGTATATGCTCTCCCCCTCTTCTAGCACAAGAAACTAAATACATCCACAATACTTTCAAATCACTTTACTATCCTGAGTTTTTCATCACAAAAGCATTTAACAAAGTAAAAAAGAGGTACTATAGCACTTTCGCCCGACAAAATAGCACCTCCTTTTACCAATTCCTCATTTACCATTATATTCGTTAAAACAAATATTACCAAAAAATATTACCCTCATTCCATCAAAAACATCACCTTAAAAAAACATTCTCAAACCCCCAAATGGAAAAGAAAATCTCCCCCAAAGCTGTATATATCACATCCCCTGCAATAAACATATATAGGTGAAACCATAGATTTGCAAAGAAGAAAAAATCAACATACAGATGACCTGCACAAGGACAGCATAAATTCAGCTTTAACAAGTCATAGGCGTAACACAGGCCACTCTATCAATATCAACAAAATATAAAGATGATCAGAAATATCAATCACACAAACCATCGCACAATCATGGAATCCCCTTTTGCATTTATAATAGTCAACAACTACAATAAGCATCCCGGTGAAGTTAAAGAATAGATAGATTTTTATACAAATATTGAATATCTGAGAAACATCAAATATATTCAACAACACAATGAAGGAAAATAGCAGACCAAGCTGAACACACTTGAACTAAACGGAAGATCAAGAAAGAAATCCAGTCCGCTTAAGCTGAAGAGTCTCGCGTGGTCGGGTGGATGCGAAAATTAGTTTCCTTTTTAAAATTATTTCATTAAGAAAAAAGGTATTCCTTAACAATGTTTTTAATTTGGTACATTAGTATAATGAAGTGACAGTAAATATAACACTAAGAAAAGAATCAAGGGCTTCCTCTCTAAGTATTATATATATATTATATATATATATAATATATATATATAATATATATATATATATATATTATATATATATATATAATATATATATATATATATATATATATATATAATATATTTTATATATTAATATATTAATATATATTATATATATATTATTCTATATATATTAATATATTATATATATATATATATATATTTAATATATATATATATAATATATTATATATATATATTATATATAATATATATATATATATAATTATATATATATAGATATATATATAGTATATTTATTTATATATATATATATAATATACTATATATATATATATATATATATATATATATATATATATATTATATATATTATATAAATATATATAATATCCAGGGCTTGTAGCGAGTTTATTTTTCAAAAAAAGTGAAAAAAGTGAATAAAATTTTGAAAAAAAGGGGGAAAAAAAATTTAAATTGAAATGCTGAAAAAAGTGAGAAAAAAAATGACTGAAGATGTGACAAAATTACTATATTTTTTTGAGAAAAACGTGACAAGAAATTTACAATTCTCTCCTTATCTAAATTCAAATGTGTACTAACTTATTTACTTAACAAACATGATATTTTATTAATATTTTGAGATGCTAAGAACCTACTGAAAGTGGTTTTTAAACTGTAAATAACTGAAGAAATGAAAGTAATATAATTGAAATTATAGTTTTAGAAGGTCATAAGTCAAAAAGAAAATGGAATAATTACTATACTTGAAAATATCACTTACTGCTATTTGGTTTGCAGAAGAAACAAGCTAATAATTATAAAAAATTAGGTAATTTATAATGTTTTTGGAAAAAGTCTGAAATGAGAAGCTTTTTCGTTTTTCAAACAGCAACTGTAAAGTTTTCCACACTAGTCTTTTTTCCGATGCTCTTTTCTGAACATTAGTGACCCTTCCAGCATCGCTTGGGCAGCTTGCCTTCACTAAAATCTTTTTTCTTTAAAGCTCTTTTTATTCTATTCTTACAATCTACACTTTGTATTATTTCTTTGTCTGCCTCTTTTTTCGGTAGCTTTTCAGCATTTTGTTCATTGTTGTTTTTTTTGTTTTCCTCTTCAGCAATTTTTTTGTCTTGTTTCAGCCTTTGCAGTTTCATCTTCGAGTCTCCTTTTTTCTCTTTTTCTA
>JABUQX010046796.1:0-10000 GCA_015478945.1 Trachelipus rathkii
TTCTTTGCCATCTTTTTCTTCTCCAATATGATGATTATTATTTTTATTATTATTATTATTATTATTATTATTATTATTATTATTATTATTATTATTATTTAAAAATCTTGAAAAATGAAAACACTACTACTACTACAACAAATACTACTACTACTAATACTACTACTACTACTATAATAATAATAGTAATAATAATAATAAATAATAATAATAATAATAATAATAATAATAATAATAATAATAATAATAATAATAACAATAATAAACGAATATTATTATTATTATTATTATTATTATTATTATTATTATTATTATTATTATTATTATTATTATTATTATTATTATTATTATTATTATTATTATTATTATTATTTCTAATTTTTTGTGATGGAAATAACATTGTCTGAAAAATGTTTCGTTTTTGTTGAATAAAATGAAAGACAAAGATTTAAAAGGAGTTCATTGAGAATCACTTTTATTATTGTGTGGTATTTTTCGAAAATTTTTGCGATGGAACAGCTACTGCTGCTGTTGCTATAAAGTAAAGCAAAGTAGTATGAAATAATATTAAAATAATAATAATAATAATAATAATAATAATAACAATAATAATAATAATAATAACTAATAATAATAATAATAATAATAATAATAATAATAATAATAATAATAATAATAATAATAATAATAATAATAATAATAATAATAATAATAATAATAATAATAATAATAATAATAATAATAATATTATTATTATTATTATAATTATTATTATTATAAGTGTGTGTGTGTGTGTGTGTGTGTGTGTGTGTGTGTTAGTATTAGTAAGTATTAGTATTAGTATTAGTATTAGTATTAGTATTAGTATTAGTATTAGTATTAGTAGTATTAGTATTAGTATTAGTATTAGTATTATTATTATTATTATTATTATTATTATTATTATTATTATTATTATTATTATTATTATTATTATTATTATTATTATTATTATTATTATTATTATTATTATTATTATTATTATTCGAAAACTTGGAGATGAAAATTGATGACAAGTGCATTTTAGAAGTTGAGGGTTTTTTTCTCGTGATTTCTGCTCCACTTATTCTCTCTCAAATAAAAGGACGGAAAAGGAACTATATTTAAGAGTCTCAGAAAGGAAGAAACCTAACAGTTTACAACTTACTACTACTACTACTACTACTACTACTACTACTACTACTACTACTACTACTACTACTACCCTACTACTACTACTTTTACTACTACTTCTATTACTACTACTTTTACTACTATTACTACTACTACCTCTACTACTACTACTTCTACTACTACTACTACTACTACTACTACATTTACTCCTGCTAGTATTGTAGTTAGATATTGTATATTAATATTGCTAAATATTGTAAAATATTTTCACATTAAATATTTTACAATAATTTGTGTTTAATATTGTTAAATAATCTGTTTTAAATATTACTAAATATTGTTAAATATTATATTAAACAATTTATATTAAAAATTTTTAATACTGTGTTAACATTTTAAGTGTTATTAAATATTCTGATAAATATTTTATATTAATACTTTTAAATATACTGTTTTAAATATTGTTTTTGTTACATATGCTGATAAATATTTAAATATTATATTTTATATATATAGTCAAATATTGTGTATTAAATAATGGTATATATATTGTTTAATAATCTGCTATATATTTTAAATTAAATATTGTTTAATATTCTATTGTGAATATTGAAGAATATTATGTTAAATGTTTTATATTAAATATTGATCAATTTGCTTTAAATTTTGTTATTGTAAAATATTATTAACTATTTTATATTAAAAATTGTTAAATATTATGTAGTAAATATTGTTAAATGTTCTATTTAGTATTTTATAATAGATATTCCACATTAAATACTTTTAAATTTTCTATTAAATATATTATATTCAATATTGTTAAATAGTTCATATTAAATATTGTATATATAAATGTTCTGTATTAAATATTAAATATGCTGTTAAATATTTTATATTAAATATTGCTAATATAAACATTCTGCATTAAATACTGTTAAATATTTTATATTATAGAGTTAAATTCTGAATTGAATATTGATAAAAATTGATAAATATCCTGTTAAATATTAAATATTTGTTTAACAATATTTTAAAAATGAAATTCAAAAACAAACAAACTCTCCCTCCACTTCCCCCATCCAGTTACCAAATCTCGTTTCCTTTTTTTTTTCGGTTAAATTTGTAAAAAGCAAAAAATACTTTAAAACAAAATTTATTTTAGGATGGAAGACACACACACCAGCGGGAGTCTCGATGGAGTCTAGTTACCTAAATTTTGAATATATATATATATATATATATATATATATATATATATATATATATATATATATATATATATATATATATATATATATATAATGCTTTTATATATATTTATATATATATATATATATATATATATATATATATTAAACAAGAAGTTAGAATTATTTATTTATTAATGTATGCATTTACATATTTATAAAATAATACTTATTATTATAATTAATTTTACTAATTGTTTTTACTTATTTATTTATTAATATTATTATTATTATTATTATTATTATTATTATTATTATTATTATTATTATTATTATTATTATTATTATTATTATTATTATTATTATTATTAATACTATTATCATTATTATTATTATTATTATTATTATTATTATTATTATTATTATTATTATTATTATTATTATTATTATTATTATTATTATTATTATTATTATTATTATTATTATTATTATTATTATTATTATTATTATTATTATTATTATTATTATTATTATTATTTATTATTATTATTATATATATTATAAAAGGTGTAATCACAATCGGTCAACGTCTGCTAAGTCGTTAGGTGTTATCTTCAATGAAAAGGTCTCTTTCAAAGAACAAATAAATATTCTTGTTAATAAACTATCTTTTGCAAACTATGCGTCTCTTAAGATAATAAACTTTGTTCCAAAAGATATTTTAAAAAACCTTTGTTGTAGTCTTGTCTATCCTCACCTACTCTATTGTCTGTCAGGAGGGGGTGCACAAGCGAGTACTTGTTAAAACCTCTAATAACTACGGGATAATAAAAGGTCTCAAATTACTACGGACAAACAACCCCACATTTCAAAACTATTTATGCTTAAAACCTCATGATATATACACCCTAAAGTAAGTAGTTATATCTTCCAAGTCATAAATAGGAGTGATAATTAAACTTTCAACAAAAATAATTGTGCAGAACCAGACTGTGAGGAAGAATTATCTTTGTAGCACAAATTCCCTTACCCTAGACAATGCAAAATACACCCAAACAAAATCTCGGATGGTCATCTCCAATAAGGGCATAGATGAGTGGAATAAAAATGTTCAGGTATCACACACCCTCGGAGCTTTTCGTTAAAGTATTAAAGTGTTTATATTGTCAAAGTACTAACGAGCACTTTGCTTCAAATTTAGTTCATATTGTTTCAAATAATATGATAGTTACTTATTATTATATGTAATAATAATAATAATATTATTATTATTATGTATTATTATTATTATTATTATTAATAGAAAATGCTTTTTGATAGATTAAGGATTGGTAACATTATTGTGTGAATGTGCCAGTTTCAAATCACATCATTGTGTGTGTATTATTATTATTATTATTTATGTTCATTATTATTATTATGACTATTAACTGTCCCTGTGTGGCAGCGACAATGCGTGTATTATCATTACTTATTATTATTATTAATATTAATTATTATTATTATTATTATTATTATTATTATTATTATTATTATTATTATTATTATTATTATTATTATTATTATTATTATTATTATTATTGATGAGGACGTCCGGATTTTTCAATTTATATTATTATTATTATTATTATTATTATTATTATTATTATTATTATTATTATTGTTATTATTATTATTATTATTATTATTATTATTATTATCGATAGGGATAAATAATATTATTAATAATGATTGTAATGATATTGATATATTATTACCACTTTCATTACTACTATTATCATTTTTAATTATTATTATTATTATTATTATTATTATTATTATTATTATTATTATTATTATTATGAATATTATTATGAATATTATTATGATTATTATTATTACTATTATTATTATTATTATTATTATTATTATTATTATTATTATTATTATTATTATTATTATTATTATTATTATTATTATTATTATTGTATAATTATTATTATTATTATTTCATTTATTTTATTCTATTTTTACTTATATGGCTTCTTCTTACTGTGAATTTTCAAAATTTGTATTAATATATATTATTATTACTTTAATTATAAATATTATTATTATTATTATTATTATTATTATTATTATTATTATTATTATTATTATTATTATTATTATTATTATTATTATTATTATTATTATTATTATTATTATTATTGCAAAATTCTTTGAAAACATGTAGAAAAATTTCCTCTGAGGGAAAAAAAAATTGTTCTCTGACGATATTTTTATGACCTAATCGAGAAAAATTATTGGAAAACTTTTCTTCCTTTGCTCGACCTAAAAGTGCAAAAAGATTTCTTTTTTACTTAGTATTTGATATCACACAACAACTTCACTTCAATTCAATGATGAAAAAGGGGATGGCTCAACCAACTCCTTTACATATATTTAGACATATGAATATAAATATATATATATATATATATATATATATATATATATATATATATATATATATATATATATATATATATATATATATATATAACATATATATAAACTATCTTATATATATATCAAACTTACACACTTATACACACACACCTACATATATACCCACATATATATATATATATATATAAATTTATATAAATTTATACTCTATTTGTATATAAACAAATATATATAACTAATAATATATATAAAAAGATTTCATTTTTACTTATATTGATATCACACAACTCAGTAACTTTGACTATACATGTCTCTCTCTCTCTCTCTTTATATATATATATATATATATATATATATATATATATATATATATATATATATATATATATATATACATATATATAACACCACTGCCGTACTATATATACTAATATATATGCGTTTAAAATAAATAAAGTACTCTCACCTTATTTATACATAAAGAGAAAGTAACTAAAAGATACCAAAGGCAACAATATAAACAATTTTATACTCTAAATTCACACACACACAATCTCCGCTATTCGATTCGAGCACGAAGAGGCACCTTTTTTAATTGATTATAAAATTGTGTTAATCGCGATGATTCTTACACTTTGCTTCAATTTTATATAATCTTTTATATTTATTATATAATATTTTTTATTTATTTGACCAATTTTCATAAAAAATGAGAATTTTATCGTATTATGAAATTTGTAAAAGATCGATCGTTTATATAATGTTAACTCTTGCTAAGCGCGAGCAGCACGAATATAGGAGTCGCCTCTGATAAATATATATATATATATATATATATATATATATATATATATATATATATATATATATATATATAAATATATATATATATATATATATATATATATATATATAGGTGTGTGTGTGTGTAGGTTATTATGTAAATAGTTACAAAAGAATTATGAAGAAAAATTATAAAAAGATTAATTGCAGGGACGGGCGTAACAAAAAGTCCTGCTGAAGAAATTTGTCTCCTAAAAGATACGCGCAAAATAATTTATGTGCATCCTTAATTTTATTAAAACAATGAATAATGAGCAAAAATATGAAGGATGGAAAATATGAATAACTTATGAACATGGGGAGAATATACAATAATTGAGCAATTTTACAATATAATGTTGCATTGCCTTTTACCGTGACTCAACGATGTGGCGACCGAGTCGTGAGATTCAGGGATAGGGTTCGAGTCGTTCTTGGTCAGGAATCTAATTAGATTTTACCTAGGGAGGTCCCCCTCCTTGAATAGGGCTATGCCCGTGAGGTGGGAACATTTAAAATGTCAGGATTAAGAAGTTCCACAGATATGAAATGATCAGGATGCTTTGAGAATGTCATAGAAAATGTGATAAATATTATTCAAATATTTCAATATAATAAGTATAGAAAGGTTAATTTGCTGACTAAGCAAAATCATTTAAACTATGTGTCCGAGTCTATTATGTACACCTTTAAGTTTGGCTTTTTTTTTTTTTTTTTTTTTTTTTTTTTTTTTTAATTTCCTCAAATTAAGATATTTATTTTAATTTCAAAAATAAATTTAAAAATCACATACATAAATTTGAAATTTTAAATTTTTTTAAATTGTATTAAAAACATTTCGAATTTTAAATATAAGACGGATAATTTTATTTCATTTCCTTCAGGAAATAATTGTTAGAGAAATAAGCTACGTCTCTCAGACAAACAAAATATATTTTAAAATGAAAAAAGGATTCACCAAGCACTTTCGTGTATTTTTCCACACATTATCAATTATAATGTGTGGAAAAATACACGAAAGTGCTTGGTCACATCTTTTTTTTCATTTTCCTTGTGGCATTTTATTAATACAAAATATATTAGTGGTTCTTTCGTCTTAAAAAGTATCGAATAACTCTTTTGAACCTAAACCAAAACTAATATTATGAATGAATGAATGAATGAATGAATTAGTCTATTAATTTATTAATTAACTATTATTTATGCATTAGAAAAATTCATATGAATGTTCTGAAGCGTCTCTAGAAAGCAACTCTCTGTGGTGAATTTGTGGTCTATAAGACTTGTCCATATTTTATTTTTTTACAACAGCTTTTTATTGATAATTTATTTGTCTCGTATTAAATTTTATTTGTTTTGAAGTTTCTCGAAAGTTTTACAAAAAAAAATAAATAAATAAATAAAAAAAATAAATAAAAAAAAATCCATTAAATTTTAAAGCAAACTTATATATTTATTAATTAAAAAGATTTTAAAATCAAAACCAGATCTTTCTAAGTTTTTGGAGCATTATATATATATATATATATATATATATATATATATATATATATATATATATATATATAATATATATATATTATATATATATATATATATCATATATATATATATGCATACATATAAACAATAAAAGAGATTAGAGACTCTTTTTTTATATATATATATATATATATATATATATATAATATATATATTATTATATATACTATATATATAATATATATATATAATGTATATATATATATATATATATATATATATATTTATATATATATATTAATATATATATATATAATATATATATATATATATATATATATATATATATTCCATAAACTTAGAAAGATCTGCCTTACATTTTAAAACCTTTTGTAATTAATAAATCAAAAGTCAAAAAAGTTTTTAGCTCTGCACTGTTAAAAGCAGCTAACAATTAAGCTATATTTTGTGCCAATTAAGCTAAAATTTAGAAAATGCTTTTTGATAATCTTGAATCTCGTCAATTTTTTGCACACACAATTTTCATATTTCCAGTTTTTTAATTTGAGTTTTAAAATTTGAGCTCTCAAATTTAACTCCCATACTACATTTTCATTTTAGTTTTAATTTTAATGTTATCCAATTATTTGTCCAAATTTTTTTTTTTTTTTTTTTTTTTCTGAGAAGTTTATTTTGTATCTTGTTTTGTAAATTCAAAAAAATATAAGGATTTCGAACATTTATTTAAAAAATTGTTTTAAGAGTTTTGAAACAGATTTTAAAGAGAATGTTTAAAAAAAAAAACGTAAAAAAAACATCGAGAGTTTTAATAATCAATAAAATTAGGTAGGGGTCTACAAAAAAAAAAGAAAAAAAAAAAAAAAGAAAAAAAAAACTTATGTAAGCAATTTTGATAAAAAAAATTGAGCTCATTCTTGTTTATAGTGTTGGTTACATCATACAAGGGTAATAATCCATAAAAAATAAATAAAATAAATAAAAAAATAAAAAAAAAAAAATAAAAAAAATATTTTTCACTTATTTGGCTTTTTAGTGGTTTTTCTTCCAATTTAACGATCGTTTAGGAAATCATTTTAAAATATAATTTTTTCATTTACAAGGATAAAACTTTTTCCCTCCACTTTTTTCCTTTATTTTTGGCTTCCCCTACACCCCCCCCCTGCTGCTTTCTTGACCCCCTCCTCAATCCGTTCCACTTCCTTAAAAAGCATAAACATCATTTAAACTTTTGAGGAAATTTTATAGGAGTTAAAAAGAAAGAGTGGAAACTTTTTATATTCCTATTATATATATATATATAATATATTATATTATTTATATATATATATATATATATATATATATATATATATATATATATATATATATATAATATATATATATATATATATTATATATATATCCTAAATTTAAATTCATTTTACTGTTATTTTTTTAATCAATTTTTACATTTAGGTAAAAAATTTCGTTAATATTAAATTTCAGTGTAAAAAACTGCTTATCAAATTTTAAATATTAAAAATATTTCAAAATTTATTTCGAAGCTAAATCGTGCATCTCGCAGGAAAGATGAATTATATAGGGAATTGGGTTGGCAGGGAACATCCGCTGCAGGAGGAAAAAGTTCTCCAATGAGGGGCTCAGGACCCCGTTTGACATGCAATTACAGGAAGCTTTCGTTTATACTCGAGTAATCTTTCAGTTTTTAAAAACTCCGAACGACTGGCGGCGGTTGTTTTTCTTTTAAATTGCATTTGTAATGTACAAAGAAAATTCCAAAAGAAACCGTCCTGAATATCCCATTTTCAGTTCTACACTGTTAGCAGCAACTAACAATTTAAACAATCAAGCTATATTTTGCGTCAATTAAACTATATTTTGCGTCAATTAAGCTAAAATTTAAAAAAATGTTTTTTGATAATCTTAATCTTATCAGTTTCTGCACAAATCAGTGGTCGGAAATTTTTGTTTAAGTGGAGTCTGGCATAATTAATGTTTCAAATTTCCAATTTTTTAATTTAAGTTTTCTAATTTGAGTTCTCAAATTTAACTCCCATACTACATTTTCATTTTAGTTTTAACATTATCAAATTATTTTCTTCCAAATTTTATTTTTTCGGGAAGAAGAGTACAGAAGGTAATTTATTTTTGGGAATTTCCCGTACGTAATAGAATTCAAAATAAATATAGAAATTTCGAATTTTTAGTTTTAAAAATTGTTAAAAGCCCTCCAAAAAAAGGTATCAGAAAAAAAATGCATCAAGAGTTTTTGATTAATAAAGTTAGGTAGAGTTAAAATAAAGCACATACATACATACATACATACATACATACATACATACATACATACATACATACATACATACATACATACATTCACAAACTTATGTAAGCAAATTTGTTAAGGAAAGTTGTGCCCATTCGCGTTTCTGTAGCTGATTGCATCACACAAGGGTCATCATTAATATAATAATAATAATATAATAATAATAAAATAATAATAATAATAATAATAATAATAATAATAATAATAATAATAATAATAATAATAATAATAATAATAATAATAATAATAAAGTTTACTATTTACTCATTTGACTTTTTAGTGATTTTCTTCCAATTTTAACGATCGTTAAAATATAATTTTAAAATATAATTTTTCATCTACAAGAAAAAACTTTTTCGACCACCTTTTGTTCCCTTATTTTTTGGGTTTCCTTAAACCCCAATTACCTTCCTGACCCCGTCTCATTGGGCCCCTTTTCTGAAAAAACATAAATATCATTTAAATTTTTGAGGAAATTTTATACGAGTTAAAAAAGAATAAAAGAGTGGAAATCTCCCCCATCCCCCCATATTCGCATTTTTTTATTTTTATGCCTTATACTCTTGTCTTTATATATATT
>JABUQX010046796.1:12500-22500 GCA_015478945.1 Trachelipus rathkii
AAAATAAATAAAAAAAAATTTAAAAACAAAATTAAAAATATAAAAATTAACATGAAATAGAAAAGCACATGTGGCAACATTTTTTTCTCTTTTCTATTTGGAGTTTAAAGTTAATACGTCCACATGTGCATGGTAGAACTATTAGTGTTCAGCGATATTTCGATATTTGATATTTTTTATGTAACAATCCTTTTATAAGGGAAAGTGCCTATCTTATATATATATATATATATTATAATATATATATATATATATAATATATATATATATATATATATATATATATATATATATATATATATATATATATAAACACATATTATTATTATATATATAATTATACTATAAAGCTTACGTAAGCAAAATTTATTAAGAAAACTTTTTACTGGCTACATCATACAAGGGTAAGCCATAAATAAAAATAATAATAAAAAAAGTTTAATATTCAGCCATTCAACATTTTAGTGGTTTTCTTCCAACTTTAACGATCATTTACGAAATCATTTTAAAATATAATTTTTCACCTACAAGGAAAACACTTTTTTTCCACCTTCCTTTTTTATTTTTACTTTTTTTTGGTGATCCCCAAACCCCAACTATGCCTTTCTTGACCCACCTCAATCCCGTCCCCCCCTTTCTGAAAAAGCATAAATATCATTTAAACTTTTGAGGAAACTTTATACGAGTTAAAAAAGAAAGAGTGGAAACCTTTTTTTTTCACCATATTCGTATTTTTATCATTTTTATCCCTTGAATTATATATATATATATATATATTAATTATATTATTATATATATATATTATATAATATATATATATATATATATATATATATATATAATATTATATATATAGTATATATATATTAGGGACGAATCCTGGCAAAATTGCTTGAGCATGGGGGAAAGTTATGAATATCTCTATGCCCTTAAACAGCAATAGTCATCATATATATATATATATATATATATAATTATAATATATATATTATATATAATATATATATATATATATAGTATATATATATATATATAATATATTAATGTAAGTGGAATACATATTAATACTTTGAAATTTGATTTGGATATCCATATTTACTCAACGACCTACAACCATGCACGTTTAGGTGACAAACTTATATTATCTAAATCAAAAGTTTTTTCTTTTCATACTTTATATTATTATTATATATATAGGGCCTATACAGTTTTTTTTTTTTATAACGAAATTGTTCATTCTTTGAAAAGTTTTTGGTAAAAATTATTCCATAATATACGTGAAACAACGCCATACTTATTTTTAATGCCAACTATTTTATTTATATTAATTCTCACAATTGTTTAAATGTTATAAAAACAATTTAAATTTTAATTGAATAATAAGAAATTTTTAAGAAAATTTTTTAAAACTGAACCATTAAAATGATTTACTTTAATAGAAAAAAATCATAATTCTTCATCATTTTTTCTTTTCAAAAAAATTAATTAGAACCACGAGACAATGAACGTATTTTAAAGAAAGACCCGAAATGCGTTTTTCTTTCGGCACGCTCACTGTGACTGGCTTGCTTTAGTTTCCGCAAGCTTTCACAGTGTTTTCACCTTGAATAATTTCATGCGCGCTCACCTGTTTACCATGTTAAGGCGAAGAAATTCAAAATTAAATGTAAATTTTGAACTTACTGTTCAACATGATTTTAGAAAAGATAAATTTTTATCGACTTCCTCATTCTCAAATCTCATTACTTATTAGTTGCTTAATTACTATTACTTATTTTTTTTTTTTTTTTTAAGCATCTTACGTTTGGTAAAACAATGAGGATTCACGCCTTGGTATATAAATATATAATATATATATATATATATATATATATATATTATATATATATATATATATTATATATAATATATATATATATATATATTAATTATATATATAATATTATATATATATATATAAGGCCTGATAGAGATTAAAATGACAAACATACGAATATGGTGGGGGAAAGTTTCCTGCTCTTTCTTTTTTAACTCCTATAAAATTTCCTCAAAAAGTTTAAATGATATTTATGCTTTTTCAGAAAAGGGGAACGGTTGGGCGGGTCCAGAGCAGTTTGGGGTTTGGGGGATCCCAAAAAATAAGGAGGGAAAAAAAAGAAGTAGAAAAAAGTTTTTCCTTGTAGTGAAAAATTATATTTTTTGGGGAAAAAAAATAAAAAAAAATGAAAAAAAAATTTCCTAAATACCGATCGGTTAAAGTTGGAAGAAAACCACTAAATGTTGATGGGTAATGAATAAAAACTTTTTTTTTCATGCGAATTATCCTTGTATGTGTAGTGTAGCCAGTAATAAAGAACTACCGAATGGTCATAACTTTTTCTTTAACAATTTGCTGTACGTAAGAATATATATATATATATATATTATATATATGATATATATTATATATTATATGATTAATATTATAATTTATATATATATATATATTATATATAATATATATATATGTGTGTGTGTGTGTGTGTGGTGTGTGTGTGTGTGGTGTGTGTGGTGTTGTGTGTGTGTGCAGGCCACCGAACCTCTATCCCATGAATTGGGGAGTTCAATTATCTATCACAGTACTTTTTCCTTTGTCTAGGGAAATTGAGTTACAATGTATTTCCCTAACAAGATGTAGAATTAAGAGTGCCCAGATTATCTAGGCTTGATAGCAAGCCCTGTTTTTCCTGTTCTCGTATTTGGAAATTCCAGCCCCCGTTTGTAAAACCAGATGGGCGGACCTTTTTTTGCTTTAGATACACATCTCAAAAGATAGATATTCAAGTTTACAGAGAAAAATCAAATTAGGGATGCACAAAAACTATTGATTATCGAAACTATCGATAGTAATTTTTTCGATTTCGATATATTGTGATTTTGTACGCGCTTATTTTTTCATTCTTCGATAATCGATTTAGTTTTTCTGCATTATCGGGACGAATTCTAATATGTAATTTTGACGCCGAATAGATGTCTTTTACTATAAGATTTTAGTCTAAAACTTATATATTTTTATTGCCCTGAAGCTGCGTCATAGTGGATTACATACTTGTCAACTGAGTGTTTTTGTAGCTGTTTTAGCTTGTTTCCAACTATTAGAATGTTATCCACTTTTCTCTATATAGCTATTTTTATTTCTTTGCAAATCAATCGATTCCTGTCGCAATTGGCGTCAAGCCTGCAATGTACGCGATAATAAACTCAATTGTTGGGTCCTAACGTTGGCATTTCATGCAATGTACGCGATAATAAACTCAATTGTTGGGTCCTAACGTTGGTATTTCAAGAATAGTCATCAAGTAGTGAGGTTTTGTTTTGTGTTTAATCAGTACTAAAATTGAATCAAAGAGGGAATTCCACCTAGTTGGACAAGGTACTTTTACAGTGCAATTCAATATATTATTAAAACACCTCAGCAGATTTTGGACCGTCTGCTGCCTTATTCACAGTGCTGAACACTTTAAGTACCATCGCTGAATGATTAACATTTGAAAAGGAGAAATTAGCTACGACAATCTACTCACTGGAACTTGACAATAGCCGACACTACTAATTCAAATCCACGACCATGACAAACGACACTACTAATTCAATCAGATAACAAACACTGGAGAGGCGTTACGTATACCCTATCAACTAATGTTGAGTGTTGGAACAGGAATAGACGTTTCAAATGTTTTTCTTCTAAGTTTTTGAATGTATTTACAATTTTTGTATTTAAATACTGTAAAAAGTAGTTAAATACTGTATTTAAATATATAAAGAAATGAATGTATTTGCAAATGAAATTTCAAATATATGAAAGTATTTAAATACTCTCTCTCTCTCTCTCTCTCTCTCTAATATATATATATTATATATAATATATATATATATATATATATTGATATATATATAATATACATATATATATATATATATATATATATATATATATATATATATATATATTTATATATATTATATATATATATATATATATTTATATATTGTTGAGTCGTCGCAGTTATGTCCACTCAATCGACTGTATAGACTTATACTCTCTGTAAAGTGACTGTAGTCACTCAAACCTTTTTAATTATTTCCTATGCAGTTTGATGTGATAAATAGAATTATGATTCTCCGACAATACTTCAAACATTTTGAATTTTAAATATAAAACCGAAGTTTTATTTCATTTCCTTCAGGAAATAATTGTTAGAGAAATAAGCTACATCTCTCAGACAAACAAATATATATTTTAAAATGAAAAAAAGGATGCCACCAAGCACTTTCGTGTATTTTTCCACACATTATCAATTATAATGTGTGGAAAAATACACAAAAGTGCTTGGTAACTTGATATATATATATTAAAGTCTGAAATAGTAGATGCCTTACAAAATATATTAGCTTTGGAGTTTTTTCGTCTTAAAAACGAAAATCAAAATTCCTAATATTATGAATGAATGAATGAATGAATGAATGAATGAATGAATGAATGAATTTATTAATTAATTAATTATACTATTATTATGCGATTATGAGAAAAAATTCATAATGAATGTACTGAAGGCGTCTCTAGAAAGCAACCTTGTTTTTCTCTGTGGTGGACGATGTGGGTTGTGGTGTCGCTAAATAAGACATTGTCCAAATTTTATTTTTTTAAAAACAACAGCTTTTTATTGATAATTTATTTGTCTTCGTATTAAATTTTTTGTTTTGAAGTTTCTCAAGTTTTACAAAAAAAAAAAAAAAGAAAAAAAAAAAAAAAAAAAAAAAAAAAAATAAAAAAAAAAAATCAATTCCAATTTAAATTTTAAAAAATCAAATTATTTCCTATTATTAATTTTGCAAAATATTTTCAGAATCAAAGCCGATCTTTCTATTAAGTTTATGGAAATTGATAATATATATATATATATATATATATATTATATATATTATATAATATATATATAGTATATATATGAAAATATGGATATTTAAGAGATAAATGAGAAAATTTTAATTTTTAAAAATGTAGATTTATCTAATAAAGTTTTGATTCTTAACATTTTTAAAATTCTTTTGTAATTAATAAATCAAAAGTCAAAAAAAAGTTTTTTTGCCTGGCACTGTTAAGCAGCTCAATTAAAGCTATATTTTTTTGTGGCCATTAAGAAGCCTAAAATTTAGAAAAATGTCTTTTTGATAATCTTGAATCTCGGTCAGTTTGCTGCAAAATCAGTGTTGAAATTTTGTTGTCATTAAGCCTGCACTAAATTTTCATATTTCCCCGTTTTTTAATTTGAGTTTTAAAATTTGAGTTCCTCAAATTTAAACTCGACATACTACACTATTTTCATTTTCAATTTTAAATATTTTTAAGATGTGTTATCCAATTGTTTTTAATAAATTTTATGTTTTTCTTTTAGTATATATAAATTGAAAGGTAATTTTATTTGTTAATCCCCGGTATTGTAAATACTCAAAAAAAATATAAGGATTTCGAAACAATTTATTTTAAAAAATTGTTTTGTAAGAGTTTTTGAAACGGAGGATTTTAAATAAAGATAATGTTTAAAAAAAAAAATAACGTAAAAAAAAAACCAACACGAAAGTTATAATCATAAAATTTAGGTCGAGGGTCTAAAAAAAAATTAAAAAAAATAACAAACAAACAAAAAAAAAAACTTATGTAAGCAATTTTGATAAAAAAAATATTGTGACCTCGATTCCTATGTTTCTAGTGGTTGGCTACAATCAAAAAAACAAGGGTAATATCCCATAATAAAAAAAAATTAATTTATTTTTCACACCATTTGGGCTTTTTAGTGGTTTTTCCATCACCTTAACCCCATCCAGCAATATCATTTTAAAAAATATAATTTTTTCATTTACAAGATAAAAATTTTCCCACCCACTTTTTTTTCCTTCATTTTTGGGCTTCCCCTAGCCCCCCCGCTGCTTCTTGACCCCCCTCCTCATATCGCGTTCCACTTCCTTAAAAAAAGCATATAAACATGCATTTAAACTTATTTTGAGGAAAAATTTTATAGGAGTTAAAAAAAGAAAGAGGTGGAAACTTTTATATTCGTATTTTTCCTCATTTTTAACTATCTTGGCTTTAATATATATATATATTATATAATATATATAATTATATATATATAAATATATATTATATATATATATATATATATATATATAATATATATATATTATATATAAATATTATATATAATATTATATATAATAATATATATATAATATATATCCTGTCACGATTATATTTTAGAACTGTTATTTTTAATAATTTTTTCATTTAGGCAGGAAATTTCGTTAATAATTAAATTTCAGTTTCAAAAACTGCTTCTTAAACCAAAATTTTAAATTTAAAATACTTCTAAATTTTTTCGAAGCTAAATCGTTGCATCCCGCAGGAAGATGAAATTATATAGGGAATGGGGGTGCCAAGGGAATGATCCGCTGCAGGGAGGGAAAAGGTTTCTCACAGTGAAGGGAGGGCCCAGAGGCCCTGTTTGCCATCCACTTGCAGGAAGCTTTCGTTTATACTCGAAGTAAAATGCTTTAGTTTTATAAAAAACCCGAACCTACTTTGTTTTTTTTTCTTTTAAATTGCATTTAATAATGGTACAAAAAAAATCCCCAAGAAACAGCGTACCAAATATATCCCATTTTCAGTTTCTACAGCTGTTAGCAGCGAACTAACAATAAAAAAACAAATATAAGGCTATATATTTTTGCGTCAATTAAACTAACAATTTTACAAAAAATGTTTTTGATAATCTTGAATTCTCATCATTCTGCAAAATCATGTCGAAATTTTTTTTTGTCATTAAACTGCTACAATTAAGTTTCCAAATTTTCCGCCAATTCCTTTAATTTAAGTTTTCCTAATTTGAGTTCTCAAATTTAACTCCCATACTACATTTTCATTTTAGTTTTTAAAACATTATCAAAATTATTTTCTTTCCCAAATTTTATTTTTTCGGGAAGAAGAGGAGGAGAAGGTAATTTGGTTTTTGTATTTTCGTAGTATAAATTCAAAATAAATATAGGGATTTCGAATTTTTATTTTTTAAAATTGTTTAAAACCCCCCAAAAAAAGTATCAGAAAAAAAAACATCAAGAGTTTTTGATTAATAAAGTTAGGGTAGAGTTAAAATAAAGCAACACAGTTATAGATACATAATACATACATACATAGCATTACATACATACATAACAGGTACATACATACATACATACACAAAACTTTTATGTAAGGGCAAACTTTGTTTAAGGAAAGTTGAAGCACATTCGCGTTTCTGTAGCTGATTGCGTCACATACAAGGGTTCTCATTAATAATAATAATAATAATAATAATAATAATAATAATAATAATAATATAATAATAATAATAATAATAATAATAATAATAATAATATATGATTTTGTTGCTTTTTTTCAAGCCTCCTAAATGTATTTTCTGTCTACAGAAGAAATTTTCTTTTAGTAATTAATTCCTGGAATAAAATAAAACTATTGATTTAATAATAGTACCAAGCTTTCGTGCCCTGTACACCTTCGGACATTTTCAAGAAATAGTTTTATTTTTTTATATTTAACAATTTTGGATAATATAATATTATTTAAACTAATAACAAAAAATATAATAAACAAAAATTAATAATTTTAAAAGTTAGAAAAGTAAACCTACGTTGACTTTTTGTATTTAAAAAATGTTTAAAAAAATTGGACATTTTTAATTATACTTTATGTTAATTACTGGTTTATGTTTCCTTAAGAGCAATGATTCCTCGAGGCGCAATTCATAAAATTCTTTTTTTTCCTTGTTATGATGGAGAAACTTTCTTTTATTATGCTGTTATCAGGGATTTTTGTGGTGTTCTTCCTTAATATGTTTGAAATATTTTACTCGGCTTTTACTTATGCTGGCGACATTCTCGTGTTGAGGGTATTCGTTGTGTAACCGATATAAGAGGCGTTGTTACATCCACTTTCGGAACATTGAAATCGGTACACAACGTTACTACTCTGACCACCTTCCGAAAGCGCTTCACGAGTAGAGAAGCACGAGGTCAGGTTTGAATGGCTTATAGTAAGATCTTAAAATAAGCTTCTTCCCTTTCATATCCCTTACAACAATTAAAGGAAGGAATATATATATTTTATTTTCTCCTCCTTTTTTGCAATGAACAAATACATATTCCTTTTTATAATATACTAAGAGCTTATCTTTTTTCCATTTTCATTGATAGTATTGGCCCGAATAAATTTATTTAAAAGTGTGGTTTATAGGAATAGTTTTCTAATTAATATACTGGGGGAAGTTATTTTTTATTAGATTCTTTTTTTTTTCTTTTTTAATTTCTAAATCAAAAAAGGTCCATGCAGACGAATAATCCTTAAACCCGCTCTGTGAAACTAAAGTCTTTAATGGTAGGCAATTTGTAAAGTTTAGGGGAGTGAAGGGGTCGAAATTCAAGTATGTTCTCTTGTCTTGAAGATTTCAAGTAGACATGTATATTAAGTTTTCCATGGATGTTTAATTTTAAAATTGTTAATTGACTTAACCTTTTAGATTTGAATTGTATTCTACTCTTACCGATTTTCAAAAAAGCAAATTTCAAAAACCAACTGAGAATCTTCTATTTTGGATTTGAACTCTTGAATATTTTCTGGATCGTTAAATATTACAAATATTCAAAGGTGTCGTCTAACGTAAATCGAACATGGTAAAAAATTAGGATTGAATGGGGCGCTTTTTTCATTAAAAATTTTGGTTTCTACTGATTGACATGTAGAAATCTGCAAAAACAAAATTTTTTAAAGGTATCCCATTGAACGAACCATTATTTTGAAATGAAATATTGTTTTTTTTATTGAAGCCTAAAAAGGTGTTTTCGTAGTACATATATAAAGTTAAACTTTTGAGGATGTCTTCATTTATGAATGGTGGTGATTTTAATTTCATGCATGATAAACCATTTTCTAATAATTATGATTAATAGTATTCAATTAGGAAAATAAATAATAATAATAATAATAATATAATATAATAATAATATAATAATAATATAATAATATATAATAATAATAATAAAAGTTTATTATTTTACTTCATTTGGACTTTTTAGTGATTTTCTTTACAATTTAACGATCGTTTTTAGAAAATTCATTTTAAAATAATAATTTTTTAATTAAAAAAAAAACTTTTTCTACCACTTTTTGTTCCCTTATTTTTGGGAATTCCCCAAACCCAATAGCTTAGCTGACCCCACCTCCTCATTGGGCACCTTTTCTGAAAAATACAATAAAATATCATTTAAAATTTTTGAGGAAATTTTATAGGAGATTAGGAAAGAATAAAAAGAGTGGAAATCTCCCCTTCCCCATATTCGCATTTTTTAATCATTTTATTATCTCTTTGTCTTTTATTATAATTATATATTATATATATATATTATATATATATATATATAATATATATATTATAAATATATATATATTATATTAGTTGATTGCAGGTTAAATCCGCATCCCGCATCCGCATCCGCACATTTTAAAAGATCCGCATCCGCATCCGCTATGCCCGCGTGCTCTGCCCTGCGGATGTTGCGCGGATGTTTTTTTGCTGAGATTTGATAAAGAATTTATAATAAAAATGCTTAAGATGATCTGAAAAATAAAATAAAAATGTAAATTTTTGAGTTGAAGGCTAATTCAAAAACGGCTTGAAATTCCATATCTTAATGTTATCAAAGACATTCCCACCATTCGCTGGAATAGTACACTTCATTATGATGGAAAGAAGTAATTGCTCAAGACTTCTTGCCTTCGTACGCCAGTTTCCGGTTTCCAAAGTTAACAATTTTATTAATTTTGGAAAATGACATCATATCACACTGCATTAAGGGTAATTGAAAAACCATTTTGAAGAGGGGAAGAACTACCAAAAGAATCAGCGCCTCT
>JABUQX010046797.1:0-7500 GCA_015478945.1 Trachelipus rathkii
AGTTTTTTTGGCTTGGAGGATAGCTCAGTTGTATAGCACCGGGATATTGTCCTCACGCGCAACATTGCGGTGTTCAATTCCCAAGAGAAGCAGTTTATTCTTTCACCTTCTCATTATAGTTCTTCTTTAACATTCTTTATCAAATTGCGATTATTATGCAATATTTAACATTCTATGTATACTACTACTAATACTATATATATATATATATATATAACTAAGATATATATATATAATATAATATATACTATATATATATATATATATATATATAGATACAATAATATATATATATGAGCCATTTTTTCAGGTTTATACAATATAATTATGTATATATCTAAATCTAATTTTTTGACATTATTTTTTAATAAAAAATTTTGTTTGTATCAATTGTAATGGGATTTTCGGTACAGAACAGATATAAAGCAATATTACTGCAAAATTTAAAAAATTCGCAGATGCCAACAGCCACAATTCTACAGTTTATAAATTGGGAAGGGGCAGTGCAACAGATACTTTAGGCACAACCTCTGCATTTTTAACAGGTCTATACTTACGGTATCCTATTCCTACATGTGCAATAGATAAAAGACAGCGACTTAGTAAAGCTCAGTATAGAGCTTTGGCAAAAGAAAAAAAGAAGGAGCAAGAAAAACTGTTTAGCAAACAAGTTACTACGTTTAGACATATTTTTAGATCGTCTAAAAAATCACAGTGGATTTTAAGCTCCAATAGAAGCGGTATAGAACGTTCAAGTAATGAAGAATCGAATAAGTATAGACTGGGATTGTGAGATACGCGAAGGATTATGTAATATAGGCAAATCATATCCACTACGAAGACCATTCTTAATCCAGGGTCAGTGCGCGAAACTAAGGTCAGTGCGCCCCCCCCCCCGATTATTTTGTGCGCCCCCTACTTAGTCATGCAACAACCGGGGTGTGGATAGAGTTTTTGGAACTTGAATGACAAAAAAAGTTTTCTTGTTCATATCAAAGAAAAATCACATTAGCATTACAAAAGAACCAGAGTGTATTACAATGAAAAAAAAGGTATATATATACTACTATATATATATATATATATATATATATATATATAATATATATATATATATATATATATATATATATATATATATATATATATATATATATATTATATATATATATTATAATATATATTAAATAATAATAATATCATGATATATCAAAATCGACTCAATGTCGCTTTACAACACTTATTACAATACTGCTTATTGGTAAGTAAAACAAAAAACTCCACTATAATATATAAATACTAAATATACTATTACAGACTATATACATATATTATTATACAAACTTTATCAATTATATAATACTATATATAAATACTATATATTATAATACATATACTATACTATGATATAATATAATATAAATATCTATATTAATATTACTACTATACTACTATTATACTATCTATCTTACCCAAATTAACCGTAGATAGTTAGCGATAATATATCAATATACTATAAAGAAGAAATGTGCATTTTTAATAACAACTCTTTACACTACTGTTTTGAGAGTAAAGTAAACCAAAAACTCACTAATAACAAACAACGATTTGATTATACTCTTTTAACTTTGACAATAATAGTTCTTCATCTGAAAAGGCCTATAATCCACCTTACAGTCTTTTGCCATCACAAAATTTCGCACTAATTCAAGTCAGTGGCGAAGCCGGATCAATACTCTCGCTAAGTACAGGTTAATTACACTTAACCGTACCAGGTCCGTCCATGGTTCTTCTCAAATAAACTTATTATTAGTTTTAATTTGAAAAAGATACTCTCAGCAGAGATTGAATTACGACAAATGGGAGTCGTCAGAAACATTATTAAAAGAACAGTACACCACGTTCATGGAATACTGCAAGACAACATATTATTTTTCAATCAACAATATTCTGGCCACTTGTATTATTATGATCGATTCTTTCTTTTCTCTTTTCACTTGCCCCCATTCCTTAAGCAGACAATTCCGTAACTAAAATGAACTTGCACGTCGGCTTCATATTCTTTTTTGATAAAAACTATGTCAGCAGACTTCCATGAGCTTCTTTATCTGTTTGCTTCTGTAAGAGCTCATAGCCGGCTCAAAAAAGCAAAAAAACATTCTGTCACCTTCCTCATACTCTGGTTACCTCCGATTCACTTGGCCTATTAGTATTTCAATGTTTCTGTAAAAACCTTCACCCGGAAAATTTGCAAAGGATCAATGAAGTCCAACATCTTTAGAAAGCTCATCAAAAAAGCTTGTCACTTTTGTTTTTCCTTTTAGTAGGCAATGAAGTCTCAATTTGCCAGCTTCTTGCAATTTCCTGGGCCTCTTCCACTAGCTTGTAAAACTCTCCCCGTAACTGGTTTAGTTTGGTGACACCTTACCATTCTAAAAGAGTGGAAGCTTGCATCCAGGGATAGTGTCTGATTTCTTGGAGTGTTTTAGAAGTAATGTTAATACTTTCCAAAATTTTGCTTTGAAACACAAGCATTAAAATGAAGTGAAAAATAGACATTTGTCTTCTTAATGCTGTCACCTCAACTACTTCAGAGCTCTTGGTTGAAGTTAGGATGATTTTTGATAAACAGTTCAAAATATAAAATTAAATTAACTTTAACTACCAACAAGCAATCGAACCTCGAAGACCATCTAGTTGGGCACAGTCTTTTAACATTTTTGCTTACCATGCAGGTTTCTGAAGAAATTTCTTTCAGTGATTGCCATCTTGGAAGACTCTGACTAAATAACCATATAAATATATATATATATATATATAATATATATATATATATATAATATATATATAGATATATATATATATATATATTATATATATATATATACTATATATATATAATATATATAACTTATATATATAAATAATATAAAATTATATATATATATATATATATATATATATATATTATATATAATATATATAATAATATATATATATATATAATATAATATATATATAATAAAAATATATCAGCTATATATATATATATCATATACTATATTATTTATATATATATATATATATACTATATATATAATATCATATATTATTATATATATATTATATATATATATATATATAACTATATATATACTATATATATATAACTATATATATATATACATATACTATATATATATATATATATATATATATATATTATATATATATATATATATATATATATATATATATATAATATATATATCAGATATATATATATATATATATATATATTAATATATATATATATATATATATATATACCGGTAAGTAGTATACATGAGAATTGGGATGAAGCCCAGTTATCTAACCACAAACCGCACCAAGGTCATAAAAGTTGCGGACCTTTTTATCTAAAACCGCAAAAACGCAATTAAGTGGACCGCAAAAGTCATATGCTTCGTGACTTCAAAGGGCACCGCCGGCCGAGAAAAGGTAACGTGCTTCTATATTCTATGGCTTATACCGATTCTAATATATTCTTTATTCTATATCTATATTCTATATATTCTATATTCTAGCTTCTAGCACGTATGGACCTATATTGTAGAATACACCGGTCTTAGTGTCTACCCCTAGGTTATTGGGTACGGGGAGTCGATTGGTGTGTATTAGAAGGTGCTAGAATGCTTCCTTCTACGAGTTATTACCCCACCCCCCCTTTTCTAGCCTTTTCTCGCACGTTCCGACCTCTATTGTAGAATCCACCCGGCCTTAGTTTCTCTACCCCTAGGTTATTGGGTACGGAGAGTCGCATTGGTGTATATTAGACAGGTCGCGTATGATTCGTTTTCCTTCTATGAGTTTTACCCCCTCTTTTCTATGCCTTTTTCTAGCATACATGTCCTACGTCATAGAACACTGCTAATAATGGTGTCTACTCCTAGGTTATAAGGTACGGGGAGTCGATTGGTGTATATTAGAAGGTGCTAGGTTGGTTCCTTCTATGAGTTAGTATCCCCCACCCCCTTTCTAACCCTTCTAGTGCGATATATCGTATATGCCTGAATATTTCCGATATTTGTATCGATTAGTACATAATCGACACTGATGAATCGATTCCTGTGGTTTACGACGGAATCGATTCACTCCTAACAAGAGTTAGTATTAGATATTACCCTACCCCCCTTTTCTAACATTTTTGTTTCTTGAGCTATGAAGCCGAGTTTTAGATGGTTTAGTATGTTTTGAGGTATGCCGAGTCGATTGCCGCTATTGCCGAGCATGACGTTTCAGCCATTGCGGTTTTAGAACGCACCAACATGCGTTTTTCGTAGATGGCGTACCCTTCGTCAAAAACCTATCATGACGGGTGTCAAACAGGGGTAGAATGTCTCAAAAATAAGATTCCCGTAGTTACTTTCCCGAACGCCATAGTCCCCAGGGCCCCAGCCGGGGGTCATTTATGGGGCAAGAAATGACCCAAAATGACATATCTTAGCAAAAGAGGTGTTAGAGTCATCGTATCTTCTTCAAACTTGGTATGTCTTCCTTATATGTTGCAACATTGTTGTATCCAATGTTTCAAGCCGCTACGTCAAAGGGGTTGGGGGGCCCAACCCCCCTTAAAATTTAAAAAATGGACTTAGAAAGCTGAAAATTGGTAAGTGTATAGAAGAGAATAAATGAAATAGAATGGCTATGTTAAACTAATTGGCGAACCATATGGAGCCGGAGCCGGAGCTGGTGGTTGCGGTGCCCGAATGGAATTCAGGCTCCTACCACATATTAGAACAAATGAGGTGTCTACATATATGTTTTCAATGGTGTAGAGTTCATTTTTGAGGGTTTCAGTTGGCATAACTGATTCTTCTAGCTTCTAGCACGACATGTCCTACATCTTAGAACACACCCCATATTAATGCCTACCCTATGTTATAAGGTACGTAGAGTCGATTGGTATATATTAGAAGGTGTTAGGATGCTTCCTTCTACCAGTTAGTACCCAACCCTTTTCTAGCACTTCTAGCAATGACATGTCCTACGTCATAGAATACACCTAATATTAGTGTCTACCCTTATGTTTTGAGGTATGAGGATTCGATTGGTGTGTATTAGAAGTTGTTAGGATGGTTCCTTCCTTCTACGATTGACCCCCCTTTAGGTCGCTTAGCCCCCTTTTTGATGTTTTGGCCTTGATATTTCGGTCTTGGTCTTGATATTTCGGCCTTGATACCGTATCAAGGCCTGAAATTGACCTTTCATAAAAGTTCGTGAGGGATTAAGTGAGATTAAGTCGAGCACATATAGGTATCTGACGCAGTACCTGTTGTAGGGAACTGTCCTAACATGAGGTCATGTAGGTATCTGCCCCTAACTTAAGTCCCTGTATGTTACTGTCCTAACCTCACCCCTACCCACCTACCCACACCACACACCACCACCCACACACACACACACACAACCACAACAACAACACCACACATTACATACACACACCGCGTAGGATACTTCTCCAACCACACACACACCACACACACACACACACACACACACACACACACACACACACACACGCACACCCGCTAGGCTACTTATACACACATGCACACCGCTAGGCTACTTATACACACATTCACTATCACCCATAGACACTTAAGCTCACACATATACCTACACCTACAACACACACACCCACACACACACTATGACACTTATAACCCACATACACACCACCATAGGACACTTACACAACACCCATAAGAACACTTTTACACTTCACCCATAGACACTGTACACTCACCCATAGACACTTACACCTTACACTCACACACACACACACACAACAAACAACATACACACACACCCACACTCACTTTTTCATGCCTCAACTTTGATGCCTCAGCTTTGATGCCTCACCTTTGATGCCTCAAGCTTCTGATGCCTCCAACTGTGATGCCTCAGCTTTGATGACATCTTGATGCCTCAGCTTTGATGACTCATCTTTGTTACTGGAAAAAAAAAGGAGGAAGAGGAGTAGAAGAAGAAGGAAGAGGAAGAAGAAGGAAGAAGAAGGAAGAAAAAGAAGAAGAAGAAGTCTCATATAACGGAGCAAATTGAAAAGGGTCCGGAGCCGGAGCCGGAGTTTGTGACTGGCGGAGTCAGACTGGAATTCTGGCTCCCGTTACATATTGAGTCAATTGAGACGTGTTATATAATATATATAATATATATATATATATATATATATATATATATATATACTAATATATATATAATATATATATATATATATATATATATATATATATATATATATATATACTATATATATATATATATATATATATTGTTTCAAAGAACATAGATTCCGATTTTTGGGGTTTCGTAACCCCAAAATGAGTTCGAGGACCCCCCTTTGAGTGGATCCTCAGCTGGAAAAAAAAAGAAAATTACAGAGTACAGGGCAGAGAAAAGATGAAGGAAGGAAATAGAAGTTTCGTAAGATAGAACAAATGAATCATTGGAGTTATCATTGGGTCGGTGCGGTGCCGAATTAGTAAATATGTGCTTGTCACCATAATATTAGTGTGTTTATATACGTTTTTAGTGATGTAGAATATGAATAACATAGTTTCATTACACTCAAAGATGTCTAGGGACCCCAATTGAGATGGGAGCCGAACCCCCAAAATGTGGTTTTTACCTTTTTAAATGAAATTTTAAAAGGATATAAGTTAATAATACATAGACTTACGCTCTATCAACAGCCCCATGTTGCATAAATATATGTAGCAGCAGCCCTATGTTGTACAAATATATATAAAACTTAACACAGAGAACTTAAGTGGTTCTCTCTTGGCCATACACAATGGTATACATATGTTGTACAACTGAGATATTCAAGTCAAAACTTGCACTCGACTTGTTTAATGTATGATATATCAAGTCCCTATATAAAGGTATGTGTATATGTATGCATGTGTATATGTGTATGTGTGATGTGTATGTTTAGTTAGAGGTCGTATACACATAGTCTTACATTTTTTATTTCAAACTGAGGTATTTTATTTATAGAAAAGCTGTTTCATTACCAAAGTTAGAGTTAAAGTTAGAGATAAAAAGTTAAAGTTAAAGTTAAATTTTCATATTGAAGGATAAGATTTACATTTTTCAAGTATTAAATACAAATGGTTTTTGAAAAAAAACATTTTTGTTTTTCGAAAAACATTTTTGTTTTTTGAAAAACATTTTCTTTTGATGAAAAACATTTTTATTTTTGAAAAACATTTTTTAAAAAACATTGTTTCTAGAAAAAAAGTTGTCAAATTTTCACGAAAAACATGATTTTAGGGACCATAAAGCATTAAAGCAGTAAAACACTACAGCAAACAGCCTCCAGGGGCCCCACCCCCACCCCCACCCACCTCATGTTTTACTGCTTTACTGCTTTACCATACATACTATTAATAAAAATATATGTCACTACCTATT
>JABUQX010046797.1:10000-15000 GCA_015478945.1 Trachelipus rathkii
CCTCTGTCTCTAAAATGATTTTTGTTAAATATTACTTATGTTTAATGCGGAAAAAACGTTGCGTACGTTAGCATTTATTACGTTAGTCAGATTGATGATAATTAGACAGGGGTTATTGATAAATCTTTGCTAAATATTACCAGTTAATGTAAAAAATTAACATTGATATATGTTAGATATGCTTGAAAAAGTAGTGAATAGTTACGTTTTGTATGTAATGTTAGCTCTTTACTGATGTTAAGTATGGAACTTTGCTAAATTGTAAACAGTTTATTCGTGTTTAAGGTATGTAATTTTGTCGTTGTATATTATCATTCTTAGTTCAGGAGTTGCTTATTGTTGGCTTTATTTAATGTAAAAAACATTGTACGTAACATATATTCGTGATGTGTGTGTGCTGTGTGTGTGGTGTGGGTGTGTGTGTGTATGTGGTGTGTGTGTATGTGTGTATGTGTGTTGTGCTGTGTGTTTGTGTTTGTCTTGCATTTATTTCTTAGTTTCATTACAATAGTTTAGGTAGGATACTTTAAATCTTTGTTAAATATTTTACTATGTTACAGTAAAATTAACATTGATATTTTAAAGACACTGCATGAAAAAGTTGTGAATTATGTACTGGTTTTTGTATGGCTATTTTGGTTTACTTTACTGCTGTTAAGTATGGAAATTTGTTAATGTTAGCTGTTTATTCGTGTTTAAAGTATGTTAGGTTTGTCGTTGTACATTATATTCTTAGTTTAGGTGATGCTATGTTAGCTTTATTAATGTGAAAACTTTGTTACGTTGCATAATATATTCCTCTGTGTGTGTGTGTGGTGGTGTGTGTGTGTATGTGTTGTGTGTGTGTGTGTATGTGTGTGGTTGTTTGTGTTTGTCTGTGGCATTTATTCTTAGTTCATTACAATAGTTAGGTTAGGATACGTTAAATCTTTGTTAAATATTACTATGTTAATGTAAAATTAACATTGATATGTTAAAGACATGCATGAAAAAGTGTGAATAGGTTACGTTTTTGTATGCTATTTTGGTTACTTTTACTGCCCTGTTTAAGTATGGAAATTTGTTAATTTGTTAGCTGTTTATATATATATATATATTATATATATATATATATATAATATATATATATAATATATATTTACATATATATATATATATATATATATATATATATATATATATATATTAATATATATATATATACTATACTATATATATATATAAAAGGTCTACCACCAGGTCTCTTAAGTGTTAACAAATTAAAATCATATTTATTATAAGCTCTAAGTTTGTTTAATAAAGTTTTAGAGAATAAGGGTAATGCTGAAATATTGCAAATCCTGTATATGATTGAACAGAAGTAACAAAAAAAAATACGGTCTTAATGTGACATATATTTTTACTTAAAGATGTATTGGATTAAAGCAGTAAGCAGTTAAAACATGAGGTGGGGGGTGGTGGGGTGGGACCCCTGGAGGTCTGTTTGCATGTTAGTCGTTTTACTGGCTTTATTGCTTTTATGATCCCTAAAATCATGTTTTTCGTGGAAACTTTAATACAAACTTATTTTCTCAGAAACAATTTTTTTAAAAATGTGTTTCAAAAAATAACAAATGTTTTCTTTCAATCACAAAGAACAATGTGTGCTTCGAAAAAAACCAATACAAATGTTTTTTCATCGAAAAAAGACAAGTTTTTCAAAAAAAAAATTGTGTATTCTAATACATGGGAAAAATATAAATCTATATCCTTCGACATGAAAAGTTAACTTGAACGTTTTAAACTTCTATCTCCAACTACTTAACTCTAACTTTTAACTTTACTTTCGCGTTATAATTGCTACCAGCCTTTTTCTATAAATGAAAAAATACACTCTAGTTTGAACATAAAAATGGTAAGTAGACTATTGTGTATACGACTCTAACTAAAAACTATACACATACACCACATTACACATATACACATGTTCATTACATCTACACATACCCTTTTACTTATAGGGACTTGATATATCATACATTAAACAAGCTCTCGAGTGCAGGTTTTGACTTGAATATCTTCAGTTGCTAACAACATATGTATACCATCGTGTATGGCTAAGAGATGAACCAACTTAATTTCTCTGTGTAAGTTTTATATATATTTGTACAACATAGGGTTGCTGCTACATATATTTATACAATATGGGGCTGTTGATAGAGCGTAAGTCTATGTATTATTAACTTATATCCTTTTAAAATTTCATTTAAAAGGGTAAAAACCACATTTTGGGGTTCGGCTCCCCATCTCAATTGGGGTCCCTAGACATCTTTGAGTGTAATGAAACTATGTTATTCATATTCTACATCACTAAAAACGTATATAAACACACTAATATTATGGTGACAAGCACATATTTACTAATTCGGCACCGCACCGACCCTGCACCGGTGCCGATACCGATAACTCCAATGATTCATTTGTTCTATCTTACGAAACTTCTATTTCCTTCCTTCATCTTTTCTCTGCCCTGTACTCTGTAATTTTCTTTTTTTTCCAGCTGAGGATCCACTCAAAGGGGTCCTCGAACTCATTTTGGGGTTACGAATACCAAAAATTCGAATCTATGTTCTTTGAACAATTATTATTAATATATATAATATATATTATATATATAATATATATATATATATAATAATAAAAAAATTAATATATATTATATATATATATATATATATATATATATATATATATATATATATATATATATAATATGTAATATATATATATATATATTATATAATATTATATAGAAATATATATAATAAATATAAATATATATATTAGATATTATAGTATATATATATATATATATATATATATATATATATAAATAAACACGTCTCAATTGACTCAATATGTAACTGGAACCAGAATTCCAGTCTGACTCCGCCATCACAAACTCCGGCTCCGGCTCCGGCTCATATGCTCCGTCATATGTTCTTCTTCTTTCTTCTTTCTTCTTCTTCTTCTTCTTCTTCTTCTTCTTCTGGGCTTCTTCTTCTTCTTCTTCTTGTTCTTCTTCTTCTTCTTCTTCTTCTTACTCCTCTTCCTCCTTTTTTTTTTCCAGTAACAAAGATGAGTCATCAAAGCTGCAGGCATCAAAGATGAGTCATCAAGCTGAGGCTCAAAGTTGAGGGCATCAAAGCTGAGGCCATCCAAAATTGAGGCCATCAAAAGCTGAGCATCAAAGTTGAGCATCAAAGTTGAGGCATCAGTGGGTTGTTGTGTGTGTTGTATGTGTGTTGTGTGTGTGGTTGTGTGCTGTGTGAGTGTAGGTCTGTAAGTGTCTATGGCAGTGAGTGTAAAGTGCTATGGGTGAGTGTAATGGTCTATGGGTAGGGTTGTAAGTTGTCTATGGTGTGTGGTATGTGGGTATAAGTGTCATAGTGTGTGTGTGTGTTTGTGAGTGTAGGTGTAGGTATATGTGTGAGCTTAAGTGTTCTATGGGTGGGTTTATGTGTGTATAAGTAGCCTATCGGTGTGCGTGTGTGTATAAGTAGCCTTGGGCGTGTGCGTGTGTGTGTGTGTGTGTTTGTGTTATAAGTATCCTAGCGGGTGTGTGTATGTTGTGTGTGTGTGTGTGTAGGTGTAGGGCTGAGTGTAAGTGTCTATAACATACAGGAACTCAAGTTAGGGCAGATACCTACATGACCTCATGTTAGGGACAGTTACCTACACAACAGGTATTGCGTCAGATACCTACATGTGCTCGACTTAATCTCACTTAATCCCTCACGAACTTTTATGAAAGGTCAATTTCAGGCCTTGATAAGGCCGAAATATCAAGGCCGAAATATCAAGACCAAGACCGAAATATCAAGCCAAAACATTCAAAAAGGGGGCTAAGCGACCTAAAGGGGGTCAATCGTAGAAGGAAGGAACCATTCCTAAACAACTTCTAATACACCACCAATCGATCCTCATACCTACAAAACATAGGGGGTAGACATAATATTAGGTGAGAATTCTATGACGTAGACATGTCATTTGCTAGAAGTTGCTAGACAAAGGTTGCGCTACTAACTGGTAGAAGGAAGCATCCTAACACCTTCTAATATATACCAATCGACTCTACGTACCTTATAACATAGGGTAGGCATTAATATGGGTGTGTTCTAAGATGTAGGACATGTCGTGCTAGAAGCTAGAAGAATCAGTTATGCCAACTGAAACCCTCAAAAAATGAATTCTACACCATTGAAAAAATATATGTTAGACACCTCATTTGTTCTAATATGTGGTAGGAGCCTGAATTCCATTCGGGCACGCAACCAACCAGCTCCGCTCCGGCTCCATATTATGGTTCGCCAATTGTTTAACATAGCCATTTCTATTTCATTTATTCTCTTCTATACACTCACCAATTTTCAGCTTTCTAAGTACACTTCGATTTTTTAAGGGGGTGGGGCCCCCAACCCCTTTGACGTAGCGGCTTGAAACATTGACTGCAACAATGTTTGCAACATATAAGGAAGACATACCAAGTTTGAAGAAGATACGATGACTCTAACACCTCTTTTGCTAAGATATGTCATTTTGGGTCATTTCTTGCCCCATAAATGACCCCCGGCTGGGGCCCTGGGGACTATGGCGTTCGGGAAAGTAACTACGGGAATCTTATTTTTGAGACATTCTACCCCTGTTTGACACCCGTCATGATAGGTTTTTGACGAAGGGTACGCCATCTACGAAAAACGCATGTTGGTGCGTTCTAAAACCGCAATGGCTGAAACGTCATGCTCGGCAATAGCGGCAATCGACTCGGCATACCTCAAAACATACTAAACCATCTAAAACTCGGCTTCATAGCTCAAGAAACAAAAATGTTAGAAAAGGGGGGGTAGGTAGGGTAATATCTATTACTAACTCTTGTTAGGAGTGAATCGATTCCGTGCGTAAACCACAGAATCGATTATCCAAGTGTCGATTAATGTACTAATCGCATACAAAATATCGGA
>JABUQX010046797.1:20000-32500 GCA_015478945.1 Trachelipus rathkii
GGATAACAATTTGCAAGTCGAAACTTCTTCTAATAAACCTGTTTGATTGAACATCAACCGGTAATGAATAATTTTTCCACTATATCACTTTTCCAAATTTCTCGTGGCAATACGATTCCTTAACAAGAAAGAATGGATTTAGGAAGTAGTATAGGGTGCACGATCGACGGCCGAAACGACATCCGGAAGTTGCAACCGGAAGTTGCAAATGTTGCAAAGCAACATTTTGCAACATCCGGTTTCTCAAGCTTGATGTGTAAAGGTTAGGGTTTTTAAGGTCGGTGAGACCGAATTTAAGGTCTGCTGAACTCCGAGGTTTAGCCCCCAAAAAAGAGGGCGTAGCCCCCCAAAGGAGGCGTTTTGGTTCTTGAAAGGATTTAAATGATCAGTAGATCATTTATGATGGTTTCAATCGATTTATCGATGTTTTTTCACCCCAAATCGATGTTTAAATCGTCTTTCTACGTGCTCTGGTTGACTTTTTACATTGAAAAATATAAATAATCGAAAGAAAATCATTACAATTATTTAAAATTCAGTCGATATATCTTTGTAGTAATAGAGCAACTTCGCCTTTAAAATTCCTGCGTATATATTCTACGCGGGTTAGGTTTATCGTACCGTCCTAAAATTTATCCGCGCGTGATGTGGTGATGTAACCTCGTCATAGACGAGGTTACGTGTCCGTGCACCCCCGGGGGTGTGCTGGCCCCTAAAAATAGGAAATGCCCGTAGAAGGCTAAAATTTGTAGATTACATAGAGGAGTCGGAGCCGGAGTTGGAGTTGAAGCCGGATTCAGAGTCGGTGTCCACAGACCCCCCCGGAGGGGGGTCCCGCCTGAAAAAGAAGAAGAAACGCATAAGAGAAGTGGAGAAAGGAGTCGGAGTCGGAGAAGGAGTCGGAGTTAGAGGAGTCGGAGTTGGTACTGGCACCGGTGCTGGAGCCGGTGCGGTGCTGAATTAATAGATATTCATTTAGTCCCATATTGGTATCAAAATAATGTATAAGGTTCGTAGAACTCGAAATATGAAAGGGTTGTAAAAGTCGTAAAAGAGTGTCTGGGACCCCCCGAGGGGGTGTTCCCAAGAAGAAATGCACGAACGAAAACAGAAGAAGATGGAGGAAGGAAGAAGGAAGAAGGAGGAAGGATGGAGGAAGGAATCTGAGAAGGAGACAGAGTTGGTACCGTCACTGGTGCTGGAGCCGATGCGGTGCTGAGTTAGAAAACATTCGTTTAGCCTCAGTCTAACATTTTTATTTTCAAAATATCGTTTTCTTTTTATAAACGTCAACTAAAATATATTGTTTGCTATTTTATTTTATAAGTTTCATTTTACATTTATTCTTTGTGTTTAATTTGTTTTCAATTTAAATTTTTTAATTTATTTTCAAATTTTTATTATTTTTTATTTATTTTTTAATTTATTTTTGTTTTATTTGCTTAAAACATTTTGTTTTAACTAAAATTGTTATGCTTTTCATGTTTATAACGTAATAAATTTTGAATTTTCAAACAGTAAAACAGTAAAAATCAGTAAATCAACCACCCCATCGCCCCCCTTCCCCACCCATGATCTATTGATCTATTTGTATCCAAGTCATATTTTGTATAACATAACACAAAACTTTTATTTATTTTTATTTTAATTTGTTTAAAAATAATATTTTTTACTACAATTTTTATCATTTATGTTAATAACTTGAAAAATTAGCGTTTTTAACACCCCTAAAAGCAGTAAATCAGTAATCAGTAAATCAACCACCACCGAACCCTCCTTACCACACCCATGATCTTTGTCTAATTGATTCAATCATATTTTTGTATAACATGACAAAACTTTTTTATTTATTTTCATTTTAGTTTGTTTGAAAAAATATTTTTTACCAAAAGTTTTATTCATTTTAATGTTTATAAATTAAAAAATTAGCGTTTTTAAACACCCTTAAAGTGGTAAATCAGTAAATCAAAAACCATTCCGCCACCCTGCTGTCCATCCCACCCTCCATATCTATTGATCTAATTGACTACAAGTCAAATTGTGCTATATTATTTACACAAAAATAAAATTCGTTGCTATGTATCACTTTAAAATATATTTTTACTTGTATTTCTTATTCTTTTTATTATTTATAACAAATTAGCGTTTTTTACACCATCTAAAGTAGTTAAAATCAGTAAATCAGTAAATCATACCCCCACCACCACCCTCCCACCGTTTCACCTTTCCTATGAATCTATTGTCTATTGATCTATTGTTTTCAAGTCACATTTTCGAGTATATTTTGGGATAAACATAACAAAAAATAACTTAATAAGCTAACATAGCATAACCTGAACATAAAAATGCAATGTACAACAAAAAAACCTAACATACCTTACGCACGAATAAACAGCTAACATTAACAAAGTTCCATACTTAACAACAGTATATAAGGACTAACATAGCATACAAAACGTAATCTATTCACAACTTTCTTCAAGCATTCTCTAACATATCAATGTTAAATTTTACATTAAAATGGTAATATTTAACAAAAATTTATCATCAACCTTGTCTAATTTATCATACCTGACCAACGAATATATGCTAACGTAACAAAGTTTTTTACATTAACTCAGTAATATTAAACAAAACTTTTATCATCACTTTACCTAACTATCATTATCCCCAACGAATAATTGCAAACATAACAAAAATAAGTTCTTTGAATAAAATATCGTAGTAAAGTGTAATAGTTTACTATAAACGCAGTAAATCAGTAAAAACTAGGAAATCAAACCACCGCCGTCCACCTCCTTCCCATCCTCCCTTCCACCCTTCCATGATCTATTGATCAATTGATTCAAGTCGTATTTCAAGTATCATTTTGGATAAACAACATAGAAATAAGTTCTTTATATACTGACCAACGAATATAGGCTAACGTAACAAAATTTTGACATCAATAAAGCTAACATATAATAACCTGAACTAGTAATATAATGTACAACAACAAACATAACATACCTTACGCACGAATAAACAGCTAACATTAACAAAGTTCCATACTTAACAACAGTAAAGTGACTAACATAGCACACAAGACGTAACCTATTCACACTTTTTAAAGCATATCCCTAACATGTCAGTGTTACTTTTACATTAGCATGTTAATATTTAACAAAAATTTATCATAACCTTGTCTAATTATCATATTGGTCAACGAATATATGCTAACGAAACAAAGTTTTTTACATTAACATAGTGAAATTTAACAAAAATTTATCATAGCCATAACTAAATATCATAACCCCCACGAATAATTGCAAACAAATAACAAAGTTTCATGCAAACATATAATAAAAATAAGTTCTTTGAATAAAATATAGTAGTAAGTGTAATAGTTTACTGATCCTAAAACAGTAAATCAGTAAATCAGTAGATCAGACCACCCTCCCCTCCCCCTTCTCCCCTCCCCCCCACCCTTTCATGATCTATTGATCTATTGATTCAAGTCATATTTGGAGTATCATTTTGGATAAAACATAACATAAAAATAAGTTTCTTATATACTACTATCAACGAATATAATGCTAACATAAACAAAGTTTTGACATTATAAAGCTAACACATCATAACCTGAACTAAGAATATAATGTACAACGACAAACCTTACATACCTTACGCATGAATAAACAGCTAACATTTACAAAGTGCCACACTTAACAACAGTAAAGTGACTAACATAGTAAACAAAACGTAACCTATCACACTTTTTTCAAGTATATCTCTAACATATCAATGTTATTTTAATATTAAATAGTAATATTTACATAAAAATTTATCAAAACCTTGTCTAATTATCATACTGACAACGAATATATCTAACGTAACAAAGTTTTTTTACATTATCATAGTAATATTTAACAAAAATTTATCATAAACTTACCTAGCTATCATAATCCCAAACGAATAATTGTAACATAGCAAAGTTTCATCCAAACATAACATAAAAATAAGTTCTGTGAATAAAATATCATAGTAAAGTGCAATAGTTTACAGATCCTAAAGCATTAAATCAGTAAATCAGCAAATCAAACCACCTGCTCCATCCCTTCCCCCTCCCTCCCCTTCCATCCCACCCTTCCAAGATCTATTGATCTATTGATCTATTGGTTCAAGTCATACATCGATTATCATTTTGGATAAACATAACATAAAAATAAGATTCTTTTTATACTGCCACGAATATATGCTAGCGTAACAATGTTTTCAACATCAATAAAAGCTAACATATCATAACTGAACTAAGAATGTAATGTACATCGACAAACCTAACATACCTACGCCCGAATAAACTGAAAACATTAACATAGTTCCATACTTAACAACAGTAAAGTAACTTACATTGGGAACAGAACGTAACCTATATCAATGTTGTGCATACAAAACTAAATCTACCCCCACTTTTCCAACATATCATCAGCAGTTAAAGCAGTATTATCTAACAAAATCCCTTAACAAAGTGTCCAACCTATCAAAGATACCAGCATCTTGAACTATGAATTGTATACTACCTTCATCAAAGTGTCTAGCATATCAAATATAAACATCATTTTTGAACATGAATAAAACGGAGACATTAGCAAAATTCTCTGTCAAACCTATCATTCTTCAGCAAAAACTTAACCTAAGCCGACGTTCCAACATATCAATCACCAGCTAACACATGTAATCATCTCACAACTTATCATTTCTAACAAAGCTAATATAACCTAACATATCTAAACACCCTGAACTACGAATATAATGCAAATTACAATGTGCACAGCCTATCAAAGACAAGATACTTTTCAAATATTTTGAAATAATCAATATTTAAACTTAAACAAAGTTTACATGAACGTGTCTAAAAGTTGTACATAACTGAATCAATTTCCGTCAAAATATATCTCTTAAACCCTAAAACTAACCTACTAGCAAATAATATGGTTAATAGAATTACACACGCTGTATTACTTAAACATATGCATCGTGTGCATAGTTTTCTAGAAAGATGACTCACTGCATCAACGTAACAATCTCAAATCTTTAACTATACATAACCGAACAAAATATTATTTTATTATCACATACACGAACATTTATTATTTATTATTAATTATTAATAATTATATTATTATTATAATTATTATTTTATTATTATTAATTATTATTATTATTATTATTATATTAATTATTTATTATTAATTATTAATTATTAATTATTATTAATTATTATTATTATTATTGGTAATAGAGTAGTAGTAGTAGTAAGTAGTAGTAGTAGTAGAAGTAGTAGTAGTAAGTAGTAGTAGTAGTAGTAAGTAGTAGTCATAACAAAGTTTTAATAATCGTAAGCTAACATAATATCACTTAAACTAAGAAACATAACATTCTTACGTACGAAATATAACAGTCCAACATTAACCAAAGTACTGATAATATCATAAAGTAACTACCATAGCATCACAAAGTGTAACCTACTCCTTACACCGCCTAACAAAGAAACTAACTTATCATACTAACGCCCAGGTTTGAATGCTATTTGAACACAGGATGTTCAGTTAAGGCTTACACGGTAGGCTTATCAATAGGGTTACTTTCATGTTTCTACAAAAAGCTTTCACGAATGCGATCACTCATCAACATAATCTTAATCTTTACTATACATAGTCGAACAATTTCCAGCGACGAGTCCAACGACTCATAACCTGCGTTGGGCTGTTCCCTTATGTATCCGCTTACACTCTCCCTTCGGGGTACCCCGAGATGGGTCTTCATGCATCTCTCTGGGGTGATCTCCAAGTCGTGGGACTCGTCGTTGAAAATTGTTTCGGTTATGTAAGTAAGATTGAGAGTAATGTTGATGAGTGAAGCGCAAATTTCGTGGAAAACTTTATATAAACATGAAAGCAACCTAATGATAAGCCTACCGTGTAAGCCTATCTGAACATCTGTGTCATATTGCATCAAACCTTGGTAAGTACAATAGTTAGTTTCATTGTAGGGTTAAGGGAGTAGGTTACGCTTTGTGATGCTATGGTAGTTACTTTACTGATATCAATCAGTGTACTTTGTTAACGTTGACAGTTTATTCGTACGTAAGGTATGTTATGTTCTTAGTTTAGGTGATATTATGCTAGCTTTACGATTATTTAAACTTTATTATGATTATTGAATACTACTACTACTACTACTACTACTACTACTAATAATAATAATAATAATAATAATAATAATAATAATAATAATAAATAATAATAATAATAATAATAATAATAATAATAATAATAATAATAATAATAATAATAATAATAATAATAATAATATTAATAATAATAATAATATTTTGTTTTGTTATGTTTAGAGAAAGATTGAGATTTGTTATTTGTACGTAAGGTATGTTATGTCTAAGAAGACATGCACACGATAATATGTTTAGTAGCACAGTGTTGTTAGTAAGCTCTATTAACCATATTATTGCTAGGTAGGTTAGTTTGTTAGGGTTTAAGAGACATATTTGACGGAAATGATTAGAGTTATGTATTACTTTGACACGTTCATGTAACTTTGCTTAAGTTAAATTTGATATTTAATGTAAATTTGAAAAATTTCTTGTTTGATAGGCTGTACACATTGTTAATTTAAGCATTTATTCGTAGTTCAAGGTGTTTTAGATATGTTAGGTTATACTAGCTTTGTTAGAGAAATGATAAGTTTTCGTGAGATATTACTGTGTTAAGCTGGTGATGATGTGTTAGAACCGTGGGCTTAGGTTAAGTATTTTGCCTGAGTATGTAGGTTTGAACAAGAGAATTTTTGCTTATGTCTACAGTTTATTCAAGTTCAAAATGATGTTAATATTCGAAACGAGTGACACTTTGATGAAGGTAGTTCAATTCAAATGTTCAAGATGCGGTATCTTTGATAGTTGGTCACTTTGTTAGGGATTTTGTTAGATAATACTGCTTTAATTGTTGCTGATAATATGTTGGAAAAGTGGGGTAGATTGAGTTCTAATATGCACAACATTGTAATAGGTTTACGTTCTTGTACGCAATGTAAGTACTTTACTGTTTTGGGTTAAGTATGGAACTGTGTAAATGTTGGCAGTTTATTCGTGCGTAAGGTATGTTTGGTTTGTCGTTGTACATTATATTCTTAGTTCAAGGTTATGATATGTTAGCTTTAATTGATGTGAAAACTTTGCGTAGCATAAACTCGTTGGTCAGTATATAGAGAACTTATTTTTTATGTTATGTTTTATCCAAAATGATACTCCAATATGACTATGGAATCAATAGATCATAGAAAGGGTGGGATGGTGAAGGGGAGGGAGGGGAAGGGATGGGGCAGGGTGGTTTGATTTACTGATTTACTGATTTACTGCTTTAAATCAGTAAACTAATACACTTTACTATGATAATTTTATTCAAAGAAAATAAAATTTTTATGTTATGTTTGGAATGAAACTTATGTTATGCTTCCAATTTTGATTTTATAGTACTCTTTTTTATTGTTGGGGATTATGATAGTTAGGTAAGGTTATGATAAATTTTGTTAAATATTAACTATGTTAATAGAAAAAACTTTGTTACGTTCGCATATATTCGTTGGTCAGTATGATAATTAAACAAGGTTATGATAAATTTTTGTTAAATATTACCATGTTTATGATATAAAATTAACATTGATATGTTAAAGATATGCTTGAAAAAGTGTTTGTAGGTTACGTTTTGTATACTATGTTAGTCACTTCACTGTTGTTAAGTGTGGCACTTTGTTAATGTTAGCTGTTTATTCATGCGTAAGGTATGTAAGGTTTGTAGTTGTACATTATATTCTTAGTTCAGGTTATGATGTGTTAGCTTTATTGATATCAAAACTTTGTTACGTTAGCATATATTCGTTGATTAGTGTATAAAGAACTTATTTTAATGTTATGTTTATCCAAAGTGATACTCCAAATATGACTTGAATCAATAAATCAATAGATCAATAGATCTGGAAATGGGGGGGGGGGGGGGGGTGGGAGGGAGGTGAGGAGAGGAGGGGAGGGTGGTTTGATTTAGTGATTTACTGCTTTAGGATCAGTAAACTATTACACTTTACCATGATATTTTATTCAAAGAACTAATTTTTATATTGTTTGTATGAAACTTTGTTATGTTTGTAGTTATTCGTAGGGGTTTATGATAGGTAGGTAAGGTTAGATAAAGTTTTGTTTAAATTTTACTGGGTATTAATTGTAAAAAAAATATTTGTTACGTTATCATATATTGGTTGGTCAGTATATAAATTAGACAAGGTTATGATAAAACTTTTTTTAAATATTACCATGTAATGTAAAATGTAACATTGATATATTAGAGATATAGCTTGAAAAGTGTAAATAGGTTACGTTTTGTGTGGCGTGTTAGTACTTTCATGTTGTTAAGTATGGAACTTTGTTATGCTAGCTGTTATTCGCGCGTAAGGTATGTTATGTTTGTCGTGTTGGTATCATTTATTCTTAGTTCTGGTTATGATATGTTAGCTTTATTGATGTGAAAACTTTGTAACGTTAGCTTATATTCGTTGGTCAGTATATAAAGAACTTATTTTTATGTTATGTTTATCCAAAAGGATACTCCAAATATGACTTGAATCAATAAGGATCATGGAAGAGTGGGAGGGAGGGGGGAAGGAGGGAGAGGGTGGTGTAAATTTACTGGTTTTACTGATTTACTGCTTTAGGAATCAGTAAACTTTAACACTTTACTACGGTATTTTATTCAAAGAACTTATTTGTGTTTTATTTGGATGAAATTTTGTTATGTTTACAATTATTCGTTGGGGAGTGTGATAGTAAGGTAATTTTATGATAAAATATTTCTTAAAAATTACTATGTTAATTTAAAAAACTTTGTTACATTAGCATATATTCGTTGGTCAGGATATCATTAGACAAGGTATGATAAATTTTTGTTAAATATTACCATGTTAATGTAAAATTAACATTGATATGTTAGAGATTGATATGCTTTTAAAGTGTGAATAGGTTACATTTTGTGTGCTATGTTAGTCATTTTACTGTTGTTAAGTATGGAACTTTGTTAATGTTAGCTGTTTATTCGTGCGTAAGGTATGTTAGGTTTGTCGTGTCGTTGTACATATTTCGTATTCAAGGGTTATGCTATGATTAGCTTTATTATGTTATTTTATGTTATGTTAATCCAAAATGATACTCGAAATGTGACTTGAAGCAATAGATCGATAGATCATGGGAAGGTGGGCGAAGGACGAGGAGGGCATGGGTGGGTGGTTTGATTTACTGATTTACTGATTTACTGCTTTAGATGGTGTAAAAGCGCAAATTTTTTAAGTTATAAATATAAAAAGAATAAAAATTTAAGTAAAAATTATTTTTTAAAAAACACAAAATAAAAAAAATAAAAGTTTTTGTGTTATGCTATACAAAATATGACTTGAATCAATAGATCAATAGATCATAGAAGGGTGGGAGGGGAGGTGCGGAGAGGGACAGATGGTTAGATTTACTGATTTACTGCTTTAGGGGTTTTAAAAGCGATAAATATTTAAGTTATAAACATAAAATGAATAAAAATTTTGGTGAAAAATATATTTTTAAACAAACTAAAGTAAAAATGAATTAATTTTTGTTTTATGTTATACAAAATATGACTTGAATCAATAGGTGTTTGAATCATGGGTGTGGGTGGGGAGGGTTAGGGTTGGTTGTTTGTTTTACAGATTTACTGCTTTAGGGGGTGTAAAAATGCTAATTTTTCAAGTTATAAACATAAAATTAATAAAAAATTTTGAAAAAAATATATTTTTAAACAGACTAAAATAAAAATAAATAAAAGTTTTGTGTTATGTTATACAAAATATGATTTGGATCAATAGATCATGGGTGGGGCGGGGAGGGGTGGGGTGGGTGGTTTGATTTACTGATTTACTGCTTTAGGGTGTAAAAACGCAAATTTTTTACGTTATAAACATGAAAATCATAAATTTTTTAGTAAAAACAAAATGTTTTAAGCAAATAAAACAAAAATAAATTAAAAAATAAATAAAAAATAATAAAAATTTGAAAATAAATTAAAAAATTTAAATTGAAAACAAAAATTAAACACAAAGAATAAATGTAAAATGAAACTTATAAAATAAAATAGCAAACAATATATTTTAGTTGACGTTTATAAAAAGAAAACGATATTTTGAAAATAGAAATGTTAGACTGAGGCTAAAAGAATGTTTAACTAATCAGTACTCGCACCGGCTCCAGCACCGGTGCCGGTACCAACTCTGTCTCCTTCTCAGATAACTTCCTCCATCCTCCTTCTTCCTTCCTCCATCTTCTTCTTTTTTGCGTTCCGCGCATTTCTTCTGGGGACACCACCTCCGGGGTGTTCCCAGACACCCTTTACGAACTTACAATCCTCATATTCGAGTTCTACGCCCTATTAGACATATATTTTGATACCAATATGGGACTAAACGAATATCTATTAATTCAGCACCGCACCGGCTCCAGCACCGGTGCCAGTACCGACTCCGACTCCTATAACTCAGTGACTCAGACTTCTTCTCCGACTCCTTTCTTCTCTGATTCCGACTCCGACGCCTTTCTCCACTTCCCTTATGCGTTTTTTCTTTTTTCAGGCGGGACCCCCCTCCGGGGATCTTTGGACACCGACTCCGAATCCGGCTCCGAATCCGGCTCCGACTCCGACTCCGACTCCTTTATGTAATCTCCAAATTTCAGTCTTCTACGGGCATTTCCTATTTTTAGGGGCCAGCAACCCCCCCCCCGGGGTGGTGCACAGACACGTAACCTCGTCTAAGACGAGGTTACGTCACCACATCGCGCGCCCACAAATTTTAGGACGATACGATAAACCTAACCCGCGTAGAATATATACGCAGAAATTTTTACCACGAACTTGCTCTATTACTACAACGATATATCTACTGAATTTTAAAAAATTGTAATGATTTTCTTTTGATTATATTTTTCAATGTAAAAAGTCAACCATAGCACGTAGAAAGACGATTTAAACATCGAATTTGGGTTAAAAAAAAACATTGATAAAACGATTGGAACCAACAAAATGATCTATCGATCATTTAAATCCTTCTAAGAACCAAAAAGCCCCTTTTTGTGGGCTAAACCTCTGAGTTCAGGTTCAAAACCTCCGAAATCGGTCTTCCAGATCTTAAATTCGGTCTCGCCGATCTTATAAACCCTAACCTTGTCAAATCAAGCTTGAAAAACCGGATGTTGCAAAATGTTGCTCTGCAACATTTGCAACTTCCGGTTGCAACTTCCGGATGTCGTTTTGGCTGTCGATCGTGCACCCTATACTACTTAAGGGTTCTTTTTAATTTTCAAGTCCATCGAATTATTTAAACGCATTTGGAGCTTTGGACACATTTTACTTCTTGAGCTTCACAGGTGATTTATATGAAAATATTTAACACATTGAAATAAAATTAGCATTAGTGCTGTAGTGTTTAATATTATGCGACCTACGATCGCGATAGCGCTAGGTATATGACCTACGATCGCGGTTGCGCTAGAGAGGCAAGATTATGATGTTTTGCTAAGTATGGTTAAATTAAGAAGATTAAAATTAAGAAGAATTAGGATTATTTTCTTGCCCTTTTATTAAACCAGGGAGCAATAAAAAAAAAATTAGAATCGGAATGGTTGGTAGTGCTATCTGAGAATTATTTCATTTGATGGATTTTTTACGAATTTTCTCACTTTTCCCATTAAATAAAAAAGATATGTAATAAAGTTTAATCTATAACACGATAATGTCTATAGTTATATTTACATTATATACATATATAACTTACTCGCGCTGCGCGCGAGTAAGTTGTTACACGGCACCGTTCGAGCGCATTTTTAGCCAGCGCTTCAGCGAGCGATCTGCCATGCATACACGCCATCTTGCCGTGCATTTAGGCTATGGGATTGTTTTAGTTTTTAGTTTAACTCAATAAATATCTAATGAAAAAATAATTTAACTACAAGATAAAATAATTTTGAAAATGGAAAAAAAAATCTCATTTAAGACATAATAAAAAGTACACAAAATAGATTTTATGAAACTTCACAAAAAAATTTAAAATAAATAAAATCTCTTATTTCTGATTTTTCCCTTGGATCATAAAATGTATTTCTTAGTTTTACCAACTTACAAAAATAAAATATTTTACTGCTCCCTGGTTTAATAAAGGCCCATTTTCCTTGTTCGAAGGTGTGAAGCTAAGAATAATAAATATGTGCTCTTTTCCGTATATATTTAAGAAATTTTACAAAAGTGTTCAAATTCCTTCAATTGATTCTACAGTCTTGGTAATTAATTATATTATTAATTAAGACGACGGTCGCGACAATTAAAAAGATCCGATTAGAGAATACTTGCCCAATCCTTCTACTTTCCCTCCGAATCGGTGAGGTA
>JABUQX010046797.1:37500-45282 GCA_015478945.1 Trachelipus rathkii
ATTCACACATGTATTAAACAGGTAAAATCTGAAACACTTTTTCCTTCCTTCCTTCCTCTACTTTTGCCACTGATTAAGCCTTCCATACTATCAAATGCATTGCAAAGGGTCATGTCATGTCGGGCATTAATCTCAATTAGGTTAGCAACTGGTTTTTCCACAACTTTAAAAAAAAAAACTATATATATATATATATATATATATATATATATATATATATATATATATATATATATAATATATATATATATATATATATATATATATATATATATATATATATATATATATATATATATATACAGGGTGTTTCAGAATTGCACGGCAATATTTTACGTATGGGTTCCCAACTACATTATAAACAATTTTGGTCATATAAACATAGGGCAGAAAATACTTTATTAACGTGATATTGGGTCATACAGTTATTTATTTCATAGTACATCATTTAGAGTAACTGTTCAAAGTGGCCTCCATCTTCCTGAATGCAGCATTCTGCACGACGTATCCATGCTTCTCTGGCACGTCGTATAGCATCAGGACGAAGCGTGATAGTTGCTGCGGCATCCACGATCCGATTTTGTAGCTCCTCTTGCGTTTCAACAGACGTAGAATAAACCATAGACTTCATCCAGCCCCACAGAAAGTAATCCAATGGCGTTAAATCAGGGGATCGTGGTGGCCATTTCACAGGACCGTTGCGCCCTACCCATCGGTGACCGTAGGTTGTGTTTAAATAATTCCTGACAATATGCGAATAGTGAGCCGGTGCACCGTCATGCATAAACCACATCCCCTGCCTATTGGCAATCGGAATATCTTGTAGAAGCTCAGGTAGATGATGCTGCAAAAATTGCAGGTAAGATACCCCTGAAAGCCTAGGTGGCAAAAAGAAGAGGCCGACTAAATTGTCGCCTAGAAGACCACACCAGACATTTAATGAAAAGGTATGTTGGTAATGTGTAGTAGCTGTCGTATGAGGGTTTTCATCATCCCAGGTATGGGTGTTTCGATAATTAGTAATCCCATTCCTTGTAAAGCAGGATTCATCGGTAACGAGCATGCGGCTCAGGAAGTTAGGATCTCGTGTGCATTTTCGAATTAACCACTGGGAGAAATGTCTGCGCTTGTCATAATCATGTGGTAGCAGCTCTTGCACAGGGGTAACGTGAAATGGGTACAGTTGTTGTTCGCGCAATGTTCGCCATATGCTGGTAGAGGACACATCGAAACGAAGAGACAATCTTCGGGTGCTAGTACTAGGAGATAACTGAACAGCATCGAGTATTTCTTCTTCAACGTCAGCAGTACGTCTATGTCTTTGTTGACCGGCGTTTACTCGTACAGGCTTTAACGTGCCATTTTCCCTGAGGCGTCTTACAATGGCCTCAAACGTTTTACGATCTGGTATTCTTCCTCTGTTGGGATATTTTTCACGATATCTTCGAACGGCAGCAAGACCATTTTGATGTACCTCGCCATACGTTAAAAGCATGTCTGTTTGTTCTGCAAATGTGAACACATTCGTGGTGTCACCCATGATGATCTTAACTTGAACTTACACACACTATTCACTCACACGTAAACGCACAGAACGAGACAATCAGATGAGTAACCTACACCCACAGAGTCTAATACGGAATGACAGAAATGTACTCACCTGTTAAACAAATGAACGTATGCTAGTGTTCAGAGAAATACGACTTTAACATGTGATATCTCGGTTATAAACTAATTTTAAACATATGTTAATGTAACCTTTATTGTTTGTATTGTGGTAGAGAACCCATACCTAAAATATTGCCGTGCAATTCCGAAACACCCTGTATATATATATATATATATATATATATATATATATATATATATATATATATATATACTTATATTATATATATATATATAAAATATATATATATATATATATATATATATATATATATATATATATATATATATATATATATATATATATATATATATATTTTCCCTTTAAAAGGATGTTACATAAAAATGTTACATATCGAAATATCGCTGAACCCTAATCGTCTAACCATACACTGTGACGTGTTAACTTAAACTCCAATAAAAGAAGAGAAAAGTTGCCACATGTTAGCTTTTTTATATCATTGTTAATTTTTATATGATATTTTGTTTTCATTTGTTTTTTTTATTTATTTTTTTTATTAAGGGGCTCAGCCGACGGTGGGACAGAGGTGGGGACGAAGTCCCCCCGTCGGCCCCCGCTGAGGCCGAGAGACCCTGACTTTGACATCTTGGCGATTTAATCTTGCGGTATTCTTTAGTTAAAAAAATAAAAAAAACTTATTGGCAACCTTGTCGCTCTATATTGCCTTGAAATATCGAAAAAAAATCGATTTACATTTCGCTCGTTCGATATATATCGGTTAACTCCTTTTTAAAGCGAAAGGTTCATATATATATTTTATATATATATATATATATATATATATAATATAATATATTATATATATATATATATATATATATATATATATATATATATATATATATTATATATATATATATATATATTATATATATATTATATACACCCTCTTAACCGCTAGGCAAACTAGGCCAATGGCCTAGGGCGGCAGAATATTGAGGGCGGCCCTAAGTGCTAGAAACGCGTTGCGGACAACGACCAGCAAACAAAAAACGATAAAAATAACTATAGTATATATATTATATATATATATATATATATATATATATTTATATTATATATATTATATATATATATATATATATATATTATATATATATATATATATATATATAATATATATATATATATATAGTATATATATATATATATAATATATCTAAGCGTCTTTTCACCCAATTTTTGTTGTATCGTATTGGATGTAGTGATAATAAAAGAAAGTGAAGAAGACTATCGGAGATTTGGACGGTGATATTTTTGGCTTATCGCGGGATGACTTGGCGTGCTGGAGCGAAGAGGGAGAAAGGTTGAGAGAGGATTTAGTGATATGTTTTGCCAACAGGCTGAGAGAGGGCGGGGTCTGACTATGAATACAGAAAAGACGGAAATCATGGTGGTCAGGAAGGGAGAGAGCTGAGAGTAGATGTGGAAGGGAATGAGATAAAGATGGTGGAGAAATGTAATATTTGGGTGAGAGTATTTGGAAGAGAGGAGGAATGTACAAGAAATTACAAGCATGGATAGCTCATATGGGGTAGCAGTAAGAAGCAGTTTATTCCCATACTGAAAGATAGACAAATGAGTGTGGAGGTGAAAAGGGTGATATTTGAAGGTGTGTTAACACCGATTTTACTATATGGAGCAGAGACATGGAGTACGACCACAAGAGAGGATAGTAGAATACAGTCGGCGGAGATGTACGTTTTGAGAGCGATAATGGGAAAGACTAGAAGAGACAGACAGAGAAACGAAAGAATAAGAGAAGAGGTTGGAGTGAAGGCTATATTGAATAAAATGGATGCAGCCAGATTGAGGTGGTGGGGACATCTGGAGAGAATGCAAGAGGGAAGAGTGGCCAAGAAGAGATGGGAGTGGAGACCGGAGGAAACGAGACCAAGAGGAAGACCTAGGAAGAGATGGAAAAGCTCGGTGGAGGACTCATTGAGAAGACATGGATTGCCGTCGATGCAGGAGCTGAAGGAAGATGGAGTTTTGGAAGATAGAGGAAGATTCAGAAGAGTGCTGGCCCCGCTGACAGGGTTTTGACCCTTCCTGGGAGCGATATATATATATATATATATATATATATATATAGGTAAGAGTGTCTAAAGCTGACATCATGTAACTCGAGAACGGCAGCACCTACAGTAAAACAAATTACATATTTGGAATCAGCGGAAAATTCTAAGGAGGGGTTTTTAATTTTTTTTTTTTTTTTTTTTTTTTTTTTTTTTTTTTTTTTTTTTTGGAAAATTTTAAACATTTTTTTCCCCCAATTAGGGGGCTCGAGCCGACGGGGGACAGAGGGGGGGACGAAGTCCCCCCCGTCGTCCACCGGGAGGCCGAGAGACCCCGACTCATGCCATCTTTGCGGTTTACCCTATGGTATTCCTTTAGTTAAAAAAAAAAAAAAAAATTTATTACCTTTACACTATGCTATTACTTTAATTACAAGAAAAAAAAATTTTTTTTTTACCTCTTAACATACGTTTCCAAATTTAAATTCTTCTTCTAAATTGATTTTTAATCTCTTCTAAAAACTCTATAAATCGATTTTCTTTTGGAATATTTTTTTTTCCAAATATTTTGAAATATAAAAAATCAAATAATAATGAAATAACAATCTAAATGTATTTCCGTTTTATCTATATTACAAAAAATTATATATATATATAAAAATCAAATAATAATGAAACAACAATCTAAATATATAAAAATACTATAGTAATGAAGATATGTTGCTTCACATTTATTCGTTTTTCAGTCGTAGGCTGAGCATTGCCTGGCTACTTAATTTAGATGATAAAAATATCGTCGATTGCTTAGGGAAAGTTATGGCTCGTTGTTATATTTCCTACGAATAAAAAAAAAAATAAAAAATGAAAAAATAAAATAAAAATAAGAAATTAAAAACCATTCCTTAGAATTTTCCGCTGATGTCCAAATATGCCAATTTGTATTTACTGTAGGGTGCTTGCCGTTCTAAAGATTGTACATGATGTCAGCTTAGACACTCTGACCATATATATATATATATGGTAAAACTTAAGTTTCTGTCTGACCTTCGATATTCGATATATCGAAAATTATATCGATACGCGTTATCTATCTTATTATCGATATATATATTAGTATATATATATATTAATATAATATATATATATATATATATATATATATATATATTATATTATATATTATATTATATATATATATATATATATATATATATATATATATATATATATATATATATATATATATATATATATATATATATATATATATATATATATATATATATTTAAGTAATAATTATAGTTATATATATATATATATATATATATATATATATATATATATATATAGTAACTTATATATATCGATATCGATATATATATATATATATATATATTAGCCTCTAAAAGAGCCACAATCTATATCTCAAAAACTACAACAGCTACCGGGAAAAGGAATACATTGTTGGAATGCTGGTAAAATTTTGTGCGGATAATGCCAAAATAAAAAAAAATATTATTGTTAAATAAATATAGTAATATAGTAGAAAGGCTATTAGAGACTTTTTTTATACGTTACTTCGTTTTAAAATAAATAGACTTTTCTTAGTAAATTTTGTTTATTTTTTTAACTAAAGAATTAACCCCAAGGGTATACCGCCACCGTGGGCAGTGAGATCTGGGTCTTCGGCTTCCGGGGAATACGGGGTTGGACTATTTTCCCCCCTCCGGAACCCCCGCTCTTGGTATTTGGTGTCGCGGGGGTTCCTCCGCCCTCCCCTACGGGGTATGGAAAACGTCCCCCGGTGTTCCCGTGCGGCTTCGAGCCCCCCTACATTGCCGTGTAATACTTTACAAATAATATATATATAATATATATATATATATATAATAATATAATATATTATTATATATATATATATATATATATATATATATACCTATGTCCCCGCTCGGCTCGGAGCTCCCCCCCAAAAAAGCCAGTTTTATGTGTTTTTTTACATTTCCTAACCAAAAATGCTTACAAAGGATTCCACAAAATGTATTCCTTTTCCTGTAGCTATTGGTAGTTTTTGAGATATGGATTGTGGCTCTTCTAGAGCCTGCCCATATATATAATATATATATATAATATATATATATATATATATATATATATATATATATATATATATATATATATATATATATAGTTTTTAAGTAAAAAATTACTAATATTTAAGTTTAATGAATAATTTACTCACTACTGGCCGGTTTCTTCTTAATTTCACAGTTTCTTCCACTTTTCACAAACTTTTAATTTATTATTGTAGAAAATGTTGTAAGAATCCTAAAACTGTAAAAACATTTTAACACAGTTCGAATAAATCTTTCAAATTCATATTCACAAAAATAAGAACACAACATCACGCTTGAGAATTTAAAAAAAAATGGCGCTTGTTTATTATATAAAGACATTTTCCTTTGAAAGGTTCCAATAATGCTGGAATTTAATATAAAAAATGTTAAAAATCTAGCTTATTCCCAAATGGGTTTCCTCGATAGTTGTAATTTAAATATCGATAAATATCGATAGGTCAGAAAGAAACTTTAGTTTACCCATATATATATATATATATATATATATATATATATATATATATACTTTATATATATATATATATATATATATATATATATATATATATATATATATATGTTATATATTATGTTTATTTAATATATATATATATATATATATATATATTTTATTTATTTATTTATACAAAACACCATATCCCGCATAGCTGCAGGGTGGTGTTGGTGGCTGATAAGTTTTCAAGCTTATCATCACCATTCACGAAAAGATACATATGATAGAAGGGGGTTTTCAGCCCCTTGCTATCAGACGAAGAGAATTGTGAATTTTCTTCCTATGATTCGACGACTTCGCAAAACGCAGCTTCACTTTTCATATTATTTGAAGTTTCAAATTTCATTTCTCTTCTTATTAAATTTTTTACTTCATTCAAATTTAATTCATTAAAAGAAATGGTGTCGAAATAATTGTTAATTGTTGCTCCTCCATTTAGGATTTTATATAAAAATAATTTTAAAATAAAATTTTGAAATTCTGAGATGTTAATATAAATTTTTTTTTTACTAGATATGAAATTTTAAACCCTAAAGTACACTCTTCTTAAAATGCAATCCACAAAGTTCTTCTTTAGTAATTTCCTTCTCTGATTAACAATCTCACTCCAATATGTAATCCTTTCACACCTTCTACATCCTTCTGCGGTCTTCCTGCTGCTGCTTCTCTTTCTTGTCTCCCTTCTGGTTTCCACCGCGTCCACACTCGATGACAGTCGAATCATATATATATATATATATATATATATATATAATATATTTTTAGAAACATATTTATATATAAAAAAAATATATTATATATATATATATATACTATATATATATTATATATATAAAATATATATATAATATATATATATATATTATATATATATATATATATATATATATATATATATATATATATTTACAGGTTGTCACCACCACTCAAGGTCAAAGCTCTATTGAAGAGGGTGTTGCATGCCCTCAAGAAGTTCACACTTAACGCCAAATTACGCAGAGCACAGAGGCAAGCTTTGGAAGTAAGGAGATTAATTCAGGCAGGAACACAGAAGATGGAAGAGATTTCCAAGAACAGAGGTGGCAGGAAAGAAGGAAGCACCGCAGCGACTAGGCCTGGAGTTACAATAATCCACACAAAACTCTGTGCGCAGACACAGCACCCTAGTGTTACGAGGACGTCGTAGGTGGTGTTACGCGAGTGACAAGTTCCCTCAAGCACCTGCCGCGGTACCTATTGAAAAGAGATAAAGCACCAACATCGCGCAGCAAGGATTAGCAGCGTCAGAGAAGTGGAAAGTACCGAACAGTTTATAAGTCTTTTGGCTTTTGACTCGACCCTGTCCAAAAAGCCGGGTGAAATCAGAGCCCAAAGATATTGAGAGCAGTATCCATACAAGTTCGATATGAGGCCCTTGTATAGGCTGGGAGTAACTGAGAAGA
>JABUQX010046799.1:0-2500 GCA_015478945.1 Trachelipus rathkii
AAAGAAAGATATATATATATATATATATATATATATATATATATAATATTTATATATTAATCTATATATATAGAATATATATATATATTAATAATATATATGTATATATATATATAGAATATATATATATATATATATTATATATAAATATAAGTCTATATATATATAGTATTATAGTATTAATTATTATATAATATTATTATTATATAATATATAATTATATAATATATAATATATATATATATATATATATATATAGTATAATATTATGATATATAATAGAAATAAATATAAAATTGATAGTATATAAGTAATATATATATATATATATATATAATATATAATTTATAGTATAATATATATATATATATATATATATATATATATATGTATATAACGATTATTGATTAGATGGGCTTTGTAGCTGACTTGAGATGGATTTGAGGGTGAGGTGTTGAAAGAACACTCGAGAATCTGAATAAATATTACACGAGTATGAAGAGGTGCATAGTGGAATGGTGTGTGGGTTTGATGTGCAAGAAGGGAATAGGTCATTATTTGGGGATGAGTCATTGCAATGATGGAGTAATGGGTAATAGTGAGAAAGTTGAAGAAATGAAATCTGCAGGTATCAGCGATGAATTATTCGTGAAATGTCCAGAGAGAACGGAGGAGAGAGTATGATTGATTGATTGGAAGTTGTGTAATAATAGGCTTTTATAGGAGGGTATAGCTTCGAGGGATTGGTGGAGGGCAGTAATAGTTACTCTTATATAAGGTTAAGGGAGATTAAGGGAAACTGTAAGAATTATAGGGAATTAGTTTATTTGAGTGTTGTAAGGAAGAATATATCCTGGATTTTTTTTTTTTTTTTTTTTTTTTTTTTTTTTTTTTATTTTAGTCTAAAGAGTGCGTCGAGTACCTGAAGGACTGATTGGTGAAGAACAAAGTGCGTTTAGGGAGTGGTAGAGGGTGTGTGGATCAAATCTTTACATTTGAAACAAATGACTGAGAATATGAGGGAGAAGAAGAATATTATTTTGTATTTAGGTTTTTATGGATTTGCCAACAGGCATGGATAGGATGTCAATAGGAATCCTATGCAAGGTGGTGTAATATGTATGGTGTTGGGGTAAGTCTCTGAATGTGAATCAAAGAGTTATGTATGATGATAGTGAAGCGTGTGTAAAAGAATAAATGGTGTCAAAAGTGATTGGTTTAATATTAATAGCGAAGTGAGGCAGGGATGTGTTATGTCCCCTTGGTTATTCAATTTGTATATGGATGGGGTTATAAAAGAGTATAGAGATGGGGTTGGCAGGGAATGGTGTAGAATGATGGAGATGGAGGTGAGTGGAGGGTGCGCTACCTATGTATATGCGGATGATTGGTTTGTGTGGCGAATCTGAAGAGAGTTTGAAAGATTGGTAAGATGAGATTTGGCAGGGTGTAGCTAAAAGTGAGAAGGGTTTTGAGAGTAAACGTAGATAAGAATAGCAGTGTATGGTTAGATGGGAACATCCTCGGTGTAAAGTTATGTTAGATGGTGAGCAGCTGGAACAAGTGTCTAAGTGTCTAATCAGTTTTGTATGCGGTATTCCAAATTGATTACAGCAATATCTATCCTTTTCTGATATATTGTGTATATACTTTATGTATAATATTATTATATATTATTATTTATAGGTTATGTATTACTATTGTGTATATAACTTATGAGGATGATAATTTCTTAAGAAAGAAAGTTTTAAAAACCACTTAATAATTTAGTTAAAACTAAATGATTGTATAAACAACATAGTACTAAAAAGCCATGCATAAGGTCCGAAAATCATTTCCATAACAATATACATCTATTACTAGACTATGTGTGTTTTGTCTAACATATAGTCTAGGCTGTCTAGCTGATAAAATAACACAGTAGTGCCTGTCAAAATTATAAATTAACTGGGAGGCAGGATTTTGTGGTTAAAAATGCCATATTTTGGGGTGGGGGATTTTCAGGGAAAGGCTTTTGACACCATAATCATATTTTGCTTACCAATATATAGTTTTTTATGCTCTTTGCAATGAATATTAGTAAAATGCAAATTTAAACTGTGATCAATGTCATTCAGAGGTTCGAACATGGAACATTTTCGGGTTTTTGCACGACCCAACTATTGCATTTGGCCCTGTACCTCAGAAAGAGTTAACATTAGGAACTTGTGCTTTTACAGTAATAGTCACTATATATATATGTAAGTGTAAGAGTACAATATGGTACCTGTCGATATCATAGTTCTCAGACTGCAATGCATCAAAGTTTTGTGCCTAAACGTCCATTTTGCATTTTTCCCTATTTTCAAGCACAAAAAAATCAGACAACCATGAATCTTGGAGGAAAATGGATGTCATATTTGGAATCTACGCATCATAGTGTATAATAGAGAACGTTTTTGTGCTTCTGTGACCATTTCCTGCTGAACTAGAGCCATCTCAAAATGCCTTGTACAATTGA
>JABUQX010046799.1:5000-28873 GCA_015478945.1 Trachelipus rathkii
TATATATATATATATAATATATATCATCCTCATCATCTATAATCTTCAAGGTACGCCACTGATTATATATATATATATATTTAATATATAATATATCAATTTATAATATATATATATATATATATATACGTATATTATAATAATATAATATATATATATATACTAATATATATATAATATAGGCAAGGTAGCAGCATTGTGACAAGTTAACGTACGAGTTATGAAAAAAACGACCCCAAGCTTTCACTGTGTGTCTTCAACTACGACAAGTGGAATCGCTTGGGTGTTGTCTTTCCCACAGGTATTTTCCCTACACCCTCTTTCAGTTTTATACATAGAAATGCATAGGAATTAGTGAAAAGAAGAACAGGTTGACATTAGACTTACTTGAAAAAGAGAAAGAACTACAAAATGGATAATTAATCACCCTTTAACAATCGATTTTTACTCGTACTAGTACACATCGCTCGTCTTTGACTCTCATTTGTTCTCAAGACTATTTACTTTTTCCCCACGTGTCCTCCTCTATCATCTTATTCCGATTTTCTTTCGTCTGAGAGTTCAGGGACTAGTTGTGAGAGAATTTTAAAATTTCTAAACTTTTTCAACCACACCTTATCACCTTTTAATTATATGACATTGCTGTTTGTGATCTTGACAACCCTATAGGGGCCGTTACTTGGCGGATAGCTTTCCGACATTATATTGTTGACTTTTACTAATAGAAATTTTGGTGCTTCTTCAAGTTCTTAGGGAGAAGACCGTTCCGATTGCGGGCAGATTTGTTCTTTGAGGCCGAAGGGTTTTGCCATTCATTAGCTTATTGTTTTTCAATGTAGGAGTCGTAGATTTTGCCGCTGGACAGGACGAAGTGCTTACTAGGCGTAGTAATGTTCATATTTGCGTAATAATATCTTACTTGGTGCTGATGCAAACTCTCTGAGATGGTGCGCCACCCGGAGAGCAAATAGAGAAGGGTAACACGTCCAATTCCATTCTTGAGTTTTCATGGCTGGTTCCGCCAACATGGCTCTTAATCTGTTAAATGCAATCATCTTATTCAATCTCCAATTTCCCCTCTCGACGCTTGGTTTGCATGTGCTGGTGTGGTATTGGATACCTAATAGCTTGCACACGCCCCAAAAGTGTGATGTATAAGTTTTGCACCTGTATCGAAATGATTTGGCTGGAATCGCATCAGTACGGAATAGCTGGGTTATTTATAAATTTGACTATTAATCCTCTTTAGTGATACCTTAAGCGAAAGGCCAGCACATACGTGAGTATCGCGATGAAGTAACAGATACTTGTACCGACGGAAGGTAACTAAGACGTCCATATGAATGACTTCAACTGTAGGAAACGTCTTTTAATTTTCCGCGTAAATAGGAAATGATTCTTTGTCCGAGTTTTGATACCTGACATTGAGGCACAGGAGTGGCACTATCCTCTTTAAACTTTTGATGCAATGTCTGTTTAAACACGAAATCAGCCTTTTTTCCCCTACTCGCAGCTGTGATTTCTCGATATATTCGTAACCCCTGCGTCAGTATGGATGAGATCGTAACTTGGCTTTGGGTGAGAAGATCCGGGCCCTAATTTAAAGAGATAGGTCGGACATATAAAGAAAAGCTGTTCTTTTAAACCAGAATCTTGTTTTTAATAATTAAAGACTCTTTCCATTAACACCTTCTAGCAGGGATTGTGATGAAATCAATCTTTCTTCCTGGTCTTCTGCGCTATTTCGGCGTCAAGTTATTTCATGACACACGCTTTCTAACATGTAAGCTTGCTGATCAATGCACGTTTCAGATTAAAATTGTTTGTGAGGTATTGGCAGAAGTATCATTCAATTCACTATTTCTTCTAATAGGTATTGTTATTATTAAATTTATCTAACTTTCTTTTTCTATTCAAGTCTTCATCGCTATTAGTCACCCCTTTACTTTCAAAATCCTTTCTTTTCTCACGCATTATATAGGAGGAATGCGCTTTGTGGTCATTTAAAGCTCTTCATTTTCTTTCAATCGAAGATCTGGTCGTACGCCACATTCTTTATGGTTTGGGCATACCTTCTCTTTAAACCTGGAGAAGGCTCTGCATAAAGGTAGGTATTTGATAGTTTGTTTACATCACCTTTTGTTTTTTTTTTTTTTTTCGCTCTGATTGGCCAGTTCGCTCGCGGCTGAGCCAATCACAGCGCTCGGAGGGAGGGGCGTAGCTAGCTCCGCCTCCTTTTCAACATTGCAGTCTTGATTGCTATCTGCAACGTTTTCAGCTTCATTAACAATTTGATTAAGTAATAAATATTCAGCGAGAGGGTTTGTCTTTTTTGTGATCAGCTCCCAAGAGACTTTATAAGCAGATAAGAGGTTTAAACTCCTTATCTACCGTAAATTGTAGTTTTTGTAGTCGTTGCATCTTTTGTATTTTTGCAACAGTTCTCTCGATTGTGTTGAAATTGTTATAAGTTTCCCAGCCAGAAGGTACCCGTATTTATTCAAAAGTTTAGTTAGAACCACTAATAACCGATTCGCATAATCATATTTTTGCTCTGTAGGTGATAAAATCGTGCTGTAAAAAGCGGTGGGTTTATCTCCTTCTGCAGTAGTATGATAAAATCACTGTGCGACTGCAGTACTCTGTTATGAGCTGTAAGACATAATTTGAAAGCGCTTGATGTACGCGTGAGTTAGGACCAGAGCAAATTAGCGTGTTCTTTATATCACGTCCCTTTACATATCTTCAAAAGCCTATCTTACACAGGGTTTCCAGTTAAGTCGGTCGATACTATACATGGCTTTCTCACCATTATTTAGATAATATGGTGAGAGGAAAGCTGTATATATATCTGAGAAGCAAACGCACAGAAAGACGCTATAGCACTCTTTACTTGCCGCAGATCTAACTTTCTATTCTATGCATTTTGTTTTGAAAGGTATACGATTAATTGATCACTTATTTTATCCACCAAATTTAGGGTCTGATCTCGTCCTTTACAGATTGTATACGCCAAATAAGCGTATCTCTTCTGAGCTTTGCACCCTTATTACTTGAGTGAGAGCTATTGTGCTGATATAATGTTTAATATATTGTTAAATCTTATTTTAGTACTTTCAACAGTATAGAACTTTATGCTCGCTCCTCATTACCGGAGAGTGGTATCAATATAGTATCTCATATAAGCTACATATGTATTGTTTACGAGCCCATGCGATCGAATATCGATAAACTAGACTTGTAATCACACAATGGGGAGTGCAAGACGAATCCATCCGCAGGTCTAACATTTCGAATTACGCTGAATTATGCCTGAGTCCCGATTATATGAGTATGTATGAATGTGAAGTCATTTTTCAGAGTCTGGGTGGAGTGGAATCCCATAAAATGCCTGGGTTAAATCCAAACGGCTGTACAGCTTACTCCCTTTTAAGGTAAACATTGCTTCCTGAAGGTGGGGAAGACCATAAGTTTTAATTTCAGCTCTCTTGTTTAGCTCTCTAAAATCGGAAATAAGTCTGACGCGCCCTTGGCTCTTTTCAAGGACACTTACAGGGAATGCCCACGGTGAATTGGTTCTTCTTAACACTCCCGTGGCTAAAAGGTTGTCAAATTCTGCTCTAGTACGTGAATAGAGCTTGTGGGGGATCCTGCGGTGTCTGAGTGAGATGGGGGCCCCCTGATTTTCACTTTATAAGGGTAAGTGTTGGCTATAGTTCATTAATTAATACATTTTTTCAAAGTATGGAAAGCGGTCTTTTTCATCAGTGAGTTACAAGACCGTCCTCACCGATAGTCATGGCGGGTGTGTATGATTTGCTCGTGTTGTGATGTTGTTTTGTAGTTTGTTAAGGTGATATGTGTTGTTGTGTTTTGAAAAATTGTCAGTCTCGAATGGTTGGGCGATTTGTGTGTCCATTTATGTATAGAATTTAATTCAGCAACAGATGTTCGTAAAATACAATTTATGTATATTCAATAAAATCTCATGTTAAAGAGCAGTATGAAAAGCAAGAGAAATGAGGAAATGCACCAGAGTTAGTAATATCCTTTGTAAATTACCTAAGCCTAATAGGGATAACGCAACTTAAATTAAAATTATGCCTGAGCTTAGATCTAATTCTGAAAATCCTGATAGTGTTTCAGATCCAAATCTTTACAGAATTTTAAAGCTATTTCTATTTTAAATAATGACTCTGGTTATAAAAAAAATGTTTGTAAACTTTGTCAATTGAGTATTTAGCCAATTTTGCCTAAAAAAGATAATTGTTATGGCAAGCATAAAAAATTAAAGTTTAATTGTTATTTGCGGCAAACATATAGCCGACAGGGGAGTTGCGATTTGCAAGAGCACCCCCAGCCAAAATATTTCTGGATGACCCAGTATCAATGAGATAATCTACCTTATTTATAGTGTCATGAACCTGGTAATAGACCGAGTCGTCGATTTTACAAACCTTCTCGTTCACCACAACATCGGCTGCAACATTCTTGCTGCCACTACAGCGGTCGTTAACAACGCTTTTGATGGGGTTTAACAAGATATTTGTTTTATCGCTCACACTCTCTCTCACCTGGTCCGTAACGGCCCTATTATTAGGTAAATTTAATGTAAAGAAGACATACCCTTAATGCAATGGGTGCACAGTAGTAATGAAATTAGTATTATTTATCTTACCAAAATATTTTGAGATCGTATGGCATATTCCGACAATATTGTTATCAATTAAAATATTTTTAGATTGAGTACTACTACTTTTTTGTATGGGTGATACATTAGGTTCATTTAAATAATGAACATGCAATCCTTTCACATTTAATGACAATGATTGTCTATTTACACAATTTTTATTGATGGTATCACACTCCACTAGTTCATTGTTGTTAATAACACTGTTCATATTTTCAAAATTTATAGCACGGTCGTGCTGTTCAATGTAAGGAAAAAAAACTAAATTACAAGTCACGTCTTATTTTTTTTTTCCTTTGCCAAACTCTATAGAATATCATTTTTCGAGAATGGAATATAATCTCATGTAATGTTATTATATAATATTAATTATTATATTATCTTAAATTGTATAGTCATTCCATTTTCATATATTTCAAGCAATAATTTTTCATGCTCTTAAATTCATTGAAATAAGAGTTTAGAGGTTATGAACTAGTTTAAATTTCTCGTATCATTCTGAAACAGTATTATTTTCAGTTATCTTAGCGTTAATATTTTCTGAGTTCAATTTGAAGCACTTTTTATCACTTAGGTGAAGATCGTTGATAATTTTAACTTCAGGATAAAAGGAAACCCTCTTCCCGTAACCTAGATTTCTCCGACTGCCGTGTTGAGGTGGTGGCATTTTCGACAGTCGACTATCTAGTTTTCCGAATTTTGTGAGGTGGTGGTTCTTCCACCATTATTTTTGGTGCTGGTGCGGTGCGCAAAATTACGATTCTCGGCCAACACTACTCTGGGGGCATCGCTCAACTTCCCTCTTAGGAAAATGTATGGAATACCCATTACTATCAGCTGCACCTTGACTGTCTAGATTCAGGCTTCTTTACGCGTCTCACTCTACAAAAAATGAAATGATCTCTCTCAGCTGGCGTGTTGATGAACCCTTTATGAAGTGCAGCTGTTTTCAACTTCATTGTTCTCTCCAGCTACCGACTACTCAGATTTGGGCGTCAGCTGGAGCCAGCCTGGCGAGACAGTAAGATGGCCACTACATGGGTTGGGATGCTTCATGTGTGTGCATCATGGGTTTGCGTGTTCTATAGAGAGACAGAGCGCAAGTAATAAGTGGTTCGGTCACGTGTGCTTATACGGCCACAAGCACTTCGAGACAGGAACCACGCGTTTTGTCGAAGTATTGATATTGTTTCCTTCTGTCCTATGTTGAAAACGAAATTTTATAGAGATAGGTCGTCCGACTTTCACATCCCTCTGTAAGTCGTTTCTCCATTTCTGCCGGATGAGTCATCACACTCAATTCTGTACTTGGTAGGCATTTGTTTCGAGAAATAATCTACAGCATAATTCCGGTGATATGTTCGTATTTAGGTGACTTCTAATAGCTCTTATTAAACGAATGGATCACGCTTATATAATCCTTCCACTTTGAGATTCTTCTGCTTAAAAAAATTCAGGATTCGCGCATAGACGTTGTTTTAATCAAAACGTACTCGTATCCGATTTCTGTATGTCTGAGAAAATAAGATAGTTGGTAGGGTGATTTCGTGCTGTTTAACCTAGCAAAAGTATTCGAATGATAACGACAATCAGCCCAGTTTAGAAGCTGGAAGTTGATTAATTTTGATCAACCAGAGTAGTTGACTGTCAATATTATGGGTGCTAATCAATGAAACTCGCGCATAAAAATTTGTAGAGGAATTATCATCAGATTGTGATGATCAATTTTGGGAAAATTGGCAGAATTGTAGCCTGAGCAAGTTGATTACGAGTCATAGACTCATCGTTAGACTGGCAAATGTATTGATGTGGAACTTTAATTGATTATAAATCATTTATGGCACTTATATTATTGTATGCACGGAAGACGCTTGTCTTTTCAGACAACTTAAACGGTGGCATTTTTCTGGCGTGTGTCGAGCACCTGATTTGCCAGATGAAAGTGACCAAGATGATTGTTGCCATCAGTCCTACATGAGGGGTTGGTGTTAGTTGGGGAAGAAGGTATCTTTCATTTTACCCACGTATTTTCCTCGAGAGGACTGGATAATGACCGCTTGCGCTTTCTCGAATACAATTTCTATTTGTGAGATACCCATATTTTATTGTAAAGACTACTGAGAAGTTCAATGAACTATACGTAAGTAGTCAGAGTCAAGCCAAAAACTTTCGTAATATATACTTAAGACGCTTCAGAATGGTTTGTTTGAAAACTCCTAATACTCTTTCGGTGTCGTAATAAATTGGATTTTAATCTTTGTTACTTATAGCGCCAATTAGTACTAAGGCAAACGAAAACTATTCACTTCCTTATTATTAAGATTTACTATAATAATATTATCTTCCAACTTGCAAATTGGACTCTTACGCGTCAACAGTACAATAGATCAACTACGGCAATCTGAAAGATTGTGTGTAGCAATCCTATTAAATTACACTAGGATACGGTATTTTTGAGATTTTTTTGTTAATTTCTTGTAATTATGTTGATTAATTTTGAATATTTCATGCAATTTTTAGTTACAGCATTTAACTGACTCCAATCTACGGAAAAAGCAACTGACTCTCCACTCTTTATTTAGGTCACTCCGAGGCGTCGCCAAAAGGGATTAGGTAAACGTGCTGCTTTCAAACCTACCCTAACCTGAATATTATTACTATGCTCAATTGAATCAGTCAATTCAGCAAAACCGTTCGAACTTATTGATGAGAGATGTTTCCTACTATGTGTGGTGCTTTTTATTTTATCAGTGAACCGGAGACTTTGACAGGACAAGTGTGTTCACTTGATAAATGACAGATCAATATGCACAATAACATCGTTATAAATTACTTTTAAAACACTCCGTAATATTATAACGAGTCGATCAGAGTAAACTTCAGAAAACACACAATCTCTCACCTATTCATTCTCTATAAGACTCATTGCTCGAGATATCCTAACTAAAAGCTCTCAGACTTAAGATCCGCAGTCAGGCGTCATAAAAGCCATATACTCCTAATTCCCTCTCTCTCTCTCACTGGCTATGCCCTCTCCCAAGTGGTGTGTGTAATAGTGGCAGCCAAGATTATTAAGTTAGTTTACAAATGATTTGCATATGGAACAGCTAGCACCACCAGCTTTAATCATGGCGTATACAAGAGGCCTACAAGGAGCCTCTCGACAGCGAGCTGTCGCATACCCTCTATGCCCATCATGCTTATGCACTTTACAGAGACTTCCTAACTAACTTCGGCCATAAAATGAATTTAACTATACATTTTACCGGACTAAATTTTAATATATTATATATATATAATATAATATTACACTAGTATATAATATATAATATATAGATATAATATATAATATTAATTGAGTGAGCCGGGTACCACGAGAGTGAAGGTCGCTAGGAGCCACCATAGACACGAGGCACGTCTACAAGTCATACAGTCTCAGCCAGAGAATGAAGACAAACGGTCTTTTAGTCATGGATACTTTACAGTGATACACACGAGAGATAGATAATCAGGAGAGGAGCCGTGAGCGAAGAACCTCAATCGTGTATGCCCGGACCGAGCAAAAATACACGACTCTACGCAGTGCCGGCTAGGCTACTAACGTCTCCAACATTCTTAAAATTCATATAAGTAGTTACAATTAAATAAATTATAAATCCCTAAATTAATCAATGAGAAAGAAAATCAAAATCAGGTTTATAGTATATTTCATTAAAGTGTTCACGGATATGCTGAAAACAATAAAATAATATTTAGGATATTTATAATAAAATATCTGAGGCAGATATGGTCATGAACAAGCGGCAAAAGGTACTGACTCGAGTAAAATACTAGAATCGAGTATTCAATTTAATTAACCAACACATCCATTGAATTTTTCAGAATTATAGCTATAATAGAGGCTCACTAGAGTCAGTTATCACTTAGACCCTCTCACACCTGGTCACATAATTAGCAGTCGAGAATGTTATTAAGCCTGAATCGAGGGAACTCTCACATGTCTTAGGAAAAATAAACAGTACATTAGACCTTCCTTTTAGTTCCCGTGAGTGGGGAGTACACTCAGGACGCCACTCGTCCAGAAATCAGCAGTATGAGGGGAGGCAGTCCCAGGGGCAAGCCGCTCCCAAATCCCGGTGAAGGTGGGGCGAGTACGACTAAGGAAAACCTGCCAATCCGGTGAAGATGGGGGACGTCACCATCAGGTACTCCAATCCGTGAAGGTGGGAGGAGGTACACTCAGTACGCGAGCCCGCGTCAGCCAATTACAGTGAACAGCTGATCAAAACTTAGTCTCCGTTTTAGCTAGAGATACAACTTCAACACATGAATAACTCATGTATTTTAATCCTTTCAAGGTTAGCCCAAGATAGTATTCCGTTATAGAACCCTCGAGTTAAGAAAAGATTTTAAAATCCTTCGGGTTCTGGCCATGAGTTTTCAGTTATAATAAATCTTTCAAATACGGGTTGGGGGCCGAGGTGTTCGAGCATTAAATAAATCCTTCCGGTGGGGCAAACCACGGTTCAAGCAAACTCCAATATTAATCCGTACCGGGAATTGGGTAGTTACTCGGATTAGCTGAAAACCCGATAAATTCCGAGCGGGTTGGGGCCAGGTTAAACGTTAAAACGAGCCGGAATATAGAATTCCGTCTCCGATTTGGGGCTAATGACGAAGCTTGTGAACCGCGAGAGAGCCAGCGAGCGTCGAATGTGGCGGCTTACTTATCAGTGAAACCGAATAATAAATTCCGTCAGGGTTGGCGGGGAGTATCAGTGAGAACCCGTAAAATCTGGCCGGGTTGGCCGCCAGGTTCAAAGTAAATAAAGCATGATATGCGGTATCCCGGTTGGTTCCACTTGGAAATCAAAGAACGCGATGCCTCCACTCAGATATATTTACATAAGTGCAGAATAATAGATAATAATAATGAAAATATTAACATAATAAAAATAATAATGGAATCATATAAAATGAAAATAAATTTTAATTAATATATAATCATAATACAATATAAAATAATAAATATAATATAAATTTAATTTAAGTTGAGATAACGTCCCCAGTCAATCAATAATAAAATATATATAATTATAATATAATAATAATAGATAATAGAGACGATGTAGAAATAATCACGAATTTAAACATAATAATAAGAACAAATATATTTTTCCAAACAGATAGAATTAAGAGCCTAATCAGCGTATAAAAGCGTAACAGAGTTCTTATAGTAAATGTAATAATCAAGATAAAATATATAATAATACACTGGAGATAACCGAGAATAATGAAATCCATAATAATAATAATTAATGGGCAATAATAATAAATAATATTAATGATATAATATTAATTTTATATTTCTAAATAAATCATCAGTTTTAATTTTTTTTAATTGAAAGACCTTTAAGACCTAAATGTAACACGTCGAGATTTTAGGATCGAGCATGTCACCGACAAACATACCGTAAAAGACAAAAATAATAACTAATAATAATAATAATTAATAGTCATAATAAAATAATAAATATATTAATTACATAAAAAATAAATTAAGATTAATGAATATTTAACACTTAATAATAATAAAGAATTTTAATATAAAAAAATAAAAAATCAATAATAATAATATAATAATAAAAAATGAATAATAAAATAATAACTATAAAATAATAATAATAATAATAATAATCAATAATGATAATAAATCTCTTTGCCATGGCCATACACTAACTCTTTGCTCTATCACCTTTAAACCTTGAGACATTGCGTACTTTTGAACTCTACTCACATATCCTCATCATCGTGAGTTGCTTCTATCTCACAATATGGAAAACCAGCAATTATAAAATATATTCTGAAGTAACAAGAGGATTCCAATGGTCTGATACAGAACGAGAGTCTAAAGGACCAAAATAGTAACCGTAACACTTCGAGAGAGAGAAAGCACATACTACGTAACGTCGAAGCTCGCTCAACGTCGTAAAATCTTACGACTTATAAATTTTTTCGAAAATTAAACGATGAGCTTGTCTTTTTATGAGCTGTTACCTAATCTTCTTATAGCGCCCATCAGTAGAATGTTAAACGCTCGCGTGATAAACAATTTTTCAATATTTTATAAAGTTCTCGCATTATTATGAACCTAGTACTTTACATTAGGCAGTTAGGGCGTAGATTAAGGGATAAGAGCGATAGCAATTAGCAAGTTAAATGAAATATATTCCTGTTATTTGTAACTTTTAAAATATTACTGTAGGTAAAGAAAATTAAAAAATTCTGCTTATGTGAGGAATTTTGAGAACATATAATAACTTACTTGCCATCCACACATAAACTGGCTAAATCGAGTTGGAGCTATTCACAATATGATTCAACACATAGGACAGAACATACCAAAAATTTTACTTTTCGGGAATTTTTAATCGTGTGTCAAGTTCGTGGTGTCGAGGAAGCAGAGACTCCGTTAAAGAATCGGAGAATTTCCTTGGGGCGTTAAAAACACTTATTTCAAAATACTATATTTTATTAGAGGTCGCATATTAAAATTATACACTATGCTGCCACGGAGAGAACACTGAACAATTTTACAAATAAGTTAGCAGTAAATCTTTTCTTTAGGGGAGCTTCAGGCGTTAGGCCGGCTGATCCCAGAGTATCACGCAGGATCTGGATTCGGAGGATCGAGATCCAATGGTTTGTCGGATATTATCATCGGGGCATTATTACTCCCCTAACTTCAATGGTGATTGTTCAAAAGAGTTCTAATAATATAGTTAACAATATAAGCGATGCGCCAAACATTCTACCAAATTTTTAATTCGCCATCCTTTCAGATTATGACGTTTGCTGTATACGCTAAATTTCACAAGTCTAGTGGCAGCAATTTCTCATTACTACATTAGATATCCGGTTCTCGCGAGAGTCTTACAGTTGAGCCGGTAGCTGGGTATTACAAAGTCGGAGATGAGAGCTCCGCGATTCCCACATTATGTAGAAAAACGTGTTTTCGCACAATACTACTTCTTGGTTTTCTTAGGATGGTGATCACGTTTTTAATTTGTAGTCTAGAAGACGTTGGACACCAATATTTCACATATACAGTTTGAGAAGGGCTTAGCTCGCGGATCGACGGACTTCAGCTTAGCTCGGCCAAACCGGTCGACCTAAATGTCGATTATCTGTGGCTATGAATTTTTCTTATTTATATATAATGATACCTTGTTTGGTGACATAGATACCTTACGTGGGATATTTGCAATGACTTTCTAACGCTGTTCTCATTCACCTGGAATAGCACACCTTCGTGTTGTCTTCAAGGGTCTTTTACAGTTAACATGGTAAGCTATCTAGAAAACCTTTGTCAGATCCGCCGTTATGCAAGTGTGAAAGTCGGATAGCCCTGGCAGTGCTAAACGAAATGTTCCGGTAGGCTGCCGATGTCACGCTGCAGTCACCGGCGAGGGCCTGGGCTCATTTGATTATATCTTCCTGTCTAGAAAAAATTATTTGGGTCTTTTAGTTGTGAACACAAATCTATATAGATGCCAATGACATCTCGTGTCAATTTCGCTACTCTTCGTAAGGAAAAATTTTCAAAATTATGGTTGCCTTCGACACTTAGTCGGGTCCGGACCGGATTCAGAATTCGGAAGCTTATCTTGTTATCAGCCGAACGAATTCCTTGTTGTTCACGTCCGTATTCCACGTGATTTATATTTCAAGATAATTTTCTTATACTAACAATTTATGTCTTGCACACGCATCACACCTCTGCTCGGTTTTGGTGTGAAACTTTAATTCCAATTCCCGACTCTTGGTACAATAGTGCTTGGCTCTGACGAAGTCCTTAAACTCCGGAGAGGTACGCGAGTCGAAGGCTTGCGTTGTCTCTGCCGAGTAATCTTAGACTTTTTTTTTCTCGAAAAATATTTTTTTTTGTGAAAAATTTATTGATAGAAGACAGCCTTGTAGAGTACACAATTCTTCAATAGTTAGTTGCAGTAGAACAAACTCTTCACGTACAGTTAGCTTCCGTAAGTGAATTTCCTGAGTTTCCTGACTTGCGGGGAGCTAGGCTGTTCGGAGCGGAGCCAGAGCCGATCCTGGATTTGTTCCTGGGTTTAATTTCTTGGTTGCTTCAAGGGTGAAATGTACCTAGATATTTAAGGGCCGAAAAAATTGGTGTACATAGCTGGAGCACTGAAGAACCCGTGTCTTTCACAAGCTAACTTGTTTCCAAATAGCTTATTCTCATAGAAACGCTTATTCGGATCGGACGCCCGTGAAGGTCGGCGCAAGAACCAGGAGCCGTGGTGCTGGGTATGAAATTTCCTTTTTTCTTTACACGCAGATACTACTACTCTTCTCTCACGAGGACTGAGAGGGATATTTATTCGGGCAAAAGAAGATGTGCGGGGACTACACTGTGTGGGATCAAAGTGAGTGCCCAACGGAAACCTTTGATGACGTCGTTTTTAAAATGCCAGGTAGACATGGTACACTTATTTGTAGATCCGTTGTTTAGTGCCGGATTTGTTCCCGGATCGGTGGAGTTGCGAATGCAGCGGCATGACTGCTCCTGAGGAAGCGTGGGGCACTTTACACAAATGAGGACTCTTGCTTATTCACTATTTCTTTGGCCAATTAAAACTTTTTAAAGACTACATCATTATTTCTTTAAGTTGACAAGAATTGTGAGCCATACTCGCAATTAGACTTGACCTTTATACCCTTATCTGCTCACCCAACTATCTTCAAAGTGATGTAATCCTACAGTAAAAGGCAGCGCTTCCTGTCGGATCCTGCGGCGGCATCACGGCTTGAGCGCTTCGAGCGAATCCTCGGAGGGGGTTCCAGAGGCTAGTCTAGACTGGTTCTTGCTTGCTCTATTATTAAATTTGTCAAAGAATATCTTGGCCTTTACCATTAGTTATGAATTAATTTAATTCATTCAGGGGCGAAGCATTCCCGAGAGAATGCTTAGCGCATTTGCTGCAATTCATATAGCTCTGAATTGAGTGAAAGAAGATTCTTAGTTGGAGTGCCCGAGGACTTCTTCCGCAGTGAGAGAGTCTATTGGCACCAAATGGGGCCACGTTTTCGATTCTGGGTATAATCATTTTGATGTTCTCTGTCTTTAATGAAACTACGTGCACAAAGATCTATATATTAGCTTGCCATGTGCAGTTTACGCAAGCGTGCCTGAGATTCACTTTTGCTTCAGGATTAGATGACAGAAGGGGGTGGGTCTGGTGATGGGGTGATCCAGATCACACGCATGGTTGAAAATCCTCGCAACATTTTCTCGAGAGCAGCGGAGTACTGAAACGGAACGGATCTCATGAGCCATTTACATTTTTTTTCCAAAGAATTAATCTTTTTGTCACAGCTCGAGAAATTAATTGTTATAGTGCTAACAGAAAGTACTACAAAGCCCGGGTAACTTATTCTATACGACAGTCGCGAGAGAACTAATACGTCACGTCACGCTACGCTGGTTAGCGACTTTTATCCTTTTTCAGCGGGAGGCGGCAGCCAATTAAGACTAATGTTAACTTTTACTTTGTCTTTTGTCTTCATAGAACAATTGAAATTTTAACTCTCGAGCTAACATACACCCAATGCTTTACGGATATTTGAATTTATTCTAATGTATTTTTTACTATAGGGGGACTAAAATCGCATAATTTACATATTACTTACTGCTACAACCATATATACTATATTATATATAATATATATTAGCTTTCGATAAGCGTTAAGATGCGTTACATAACGTTACGAAGTTGTACCATATAATACAATATGATACAATGTCATTATACATATACAAGAACTTCTGAAGGTACGATAACTCCTCATCATATATCACTAGTAATTATGAACCCTTATTTAGTATGCATAGTACGTGACCTGAGATACCAGGTCAAACAATTTAGTCTTCTCATGTAAGCCATGATATTCCGTGTGTTATATGTATAACAATAAGTACACTCAACCTAATATATGTTTTAAAATTTCCAATATAACTGCAGCTATGTACCTGTTCTGTGGTCGATCTGTGCTTACATAAAGAGAATGGACCATCGTTATCAAAGAGGCATTCCGGTCCGGGTGGGGTGAGGTAACAAGGAGTGTCTATATAAAATAATTGCGATTGAGAAAAGAGAGTGATGGTGTGTCGTTAGGTGTATTCCTGAATTATATGCGGATCGCTATTCTATTCAGTTAGTGCGGCGAATTTGCACATATACACGCTTTGAGGATTACGTAGATGTGAGAGTTTGGCCAGGTGGTTTCTAACAGGATGGGACGTTATTTTTGAGGATTAGATATTTACGGCTTAGAGTTGAAATCAACGTAAGATTTATTATAGCGTTATGGTTTTGAAGCTGAGCGCATAGTTCTCATCGCTTTGTTTTGAAATTAGGGTTATAGTTTAATAATGCGGCGATACCCGTTAGCTGAGACAAGAATCGGTCGCTACATTCAGAAGCTAAATATTTAGCGATACTGTAATCTGGTTCCTCAGGATAGAAAAGGCTAATTACCCTCGGACTGCATAGCAGTCCATGATTGCCGGGAGCTGCTAAAAACTTTGTCACTCGAAAGTTAGTGATCAACGTGAAACAAACATATGCGCACTGGCTTGGCGACAAATAATACACACACGTTCCGGTGTTAATCATAGCGAACCTGAAGTAGGGAAAGCAACACTTCGTAGTAAGCGGTAAGGAGCTGACATGTAGTCGTTCGCAATCTAGCCTTATTGAGCTATCTTACTACAATGTATGATGGCAGCTCCGTTAGTCATACTTAAATCTGACTTTCCCTAGCGTCGTTGAGAATATTGTACATAATAATTGTTGTTAAGTATATGTATGACTCATAACCGTCACATAGCTGTATAATACTGAGGAAGCATGAGCAATTACAGTACTACCTCAATAGTGTACAAGATTATCGCGACATTGCCGTCTTCGCACTCGGAGTGCATACAAACCCGGCATTCTTTCTGGCATAGAGGTTATTGCCCTTCCTCTTGAGGTATACATGATGCAACTTAACCGGGGACGCAACACCAGCTTTCTCTCATATCATACAGTTAAGATAGTTTCCGACGTACCTTGCTCTTGACAATACGGTCGGCATCACGATGACTCTCTGCTATGAGCGCATCATTCTATCTAGCTGTTGACTATCACTAATAAGCCTGGGAGATGAACAGACATTCGTCATCCACACCGACTGACCAGGACTCGAGATCTCGACAGACAGCGTCAGCTGTAGACAATGTACAGGGAGGCTCTACCACTCGTCCGATCTGCCAATTTGACCCGGAAACCAAAGAAAGAAGGTATCTCGGAACAGTATTCAAGTCTCCTGCTTCGAATGGGATTATACATCACTGCTTTGAAAGGTACTTATTTAAATCCATAGAAGGTGCTTTTAACCCCCTCTGGGGCTAAACAGCATTCTGCTAGTTTGCTCCCGTGTTACAGGAGCAATCAACCAAAGTCAGGCCACGCCGAAATGGGAACATCATTCTTGTTGCGATAAAGTAATGGCATTAATAAAGGACGAAGAAAAATTTCCACCCACCAGGACTTCGAACCGTCAACAACAGCGTCACAGTGTTAGACAATGTACAGGAATTCCACCACTAGTCTATCCGACACCACAAAAAAAATAAGGTATCTCTTTACAGTTTTAAGTTTTCTGCTTCGATAATCACTGCTTTGAAAACTCGATACTTACTTTAAATTCATAGAAGGGTGGTTGGAACCCCTGCTGGGGCTATACAGCATTCTTCTGGGGTTCCTGGCTTACAGGAAGCACCGACCAAGTCAAGGAACGCCAACATGGCACAATATGCTTGTTGCGACAGAATTGCATATAATAAGACGAAGATAAATTTCACTCGCGACAGGACTAGAACCAATCGACAAAAGCGTCGCCGTTAGGCAATGTAACAGGAGGCTCTACCACTATTGCGATCCGCCTCCCCAGAAAAAGCAGATCTCGGAAGTTTTCAAATTTTCTGCTTCGCTTCTGCTTTGATCTGCGATATTTGCAAATCCATAAGAGGGTGGTTGGAACCCACTGCTCGGGGCTAATAACGGCATTCTGCTAGTTTGCTCCGTGTTACAGGAGCAACCCAACCAAGTCAGGCCACGCCGATATGGGCACAGCATGCTTGTTGCGACAAATTTGCATAATAAGACGAAGAAAAAATTTACTCGGCCCAGGACTCAAACCATCGACAACAGCGTCGTCTTTAGACAATATACAGGAGGTTAAACCACTAGTCTGATCCGACACCCCAGAAAAAAAAAGGTCAAATTTCCATTGCAGTTTTTAAGTTTCCTGCTTCGATTTCGCTGCTTTGAAACTCGAAACTTATTAAAATCCACAGAAGGATGGTTGGAACCCCTTCTGGGTCTACACGCTTCTTCAGGGGTGCTCATGGGGTAACAGGACCCCGACCAAGTTCAAGGAACGCCAACAGGCGTACAACATGCTTCTTACTGACAAATTTGCAATAAGATGAAAAAAAATTTCGCCTCTCGCGCCAGGACTCGAACTAACTCGACAACAGCGTCGCCGTTAGACAATATACAGCGAGATTACACCACTAGTCGATCCGGCCTCCCTATTTGAAAATAGACGCATTCGGAAGTTTATTCAAATCTCGCTGCTTCAATATCACTGATTTTGAAACTCGACACGTTACCTTAAATTCACAACCAGGGTGATTGGAATACGTCTGCTGGGCTAACATGACGGCATCTTCTGGGGTGTCCTGGTTTACGGCAGCAACGATCCATAAGTCAAGGAGTTCGGACATGCGAACATAGATGCTTGTTGCGACAAATTATGCAATAATAAGACGCAAAAATTTACAAAAACCTCGCTTGACGGGATCGAAGCCATCGACAAAACTGCGTCGCCGTTAGACAATGTAGAGGTGGCTCTACAACTAGTCCGATCCACCTCTCCAGAAAAAGGCAATCTCGAACGTTTTCAAAATTTCCTCGCTTCGATATCATCGCTTGAAACTCAATACTTTTTAAAATCCACGAAGGATGGTTGGAGTTAGTATAATCAAGACATTCGCGGAGGTAAACTTTTTGGCCTTCGGATTTACCGCCACGCTGACCTTGACCTTTTTGACCTTGTTTGACTTGAACCTTCTTTTGGGCCCAAATTCTTTACTGATTTGACTTTTTTGGGCCCCAAACTTTTTACCTCTGCCCTTGACCTTTTTTGGTCTTGACCTTTTTTTTGGCCTTTACCTTTTTTGGGTCTTTACTTTTTTGAGAACCGCCATATGTTTTTTGAGAGACCTAATGTCTTGAGACCTAATTTTTTTGGGGAGACCTAAATTTTTTGAGAACCCTATTTTTTTGAGAACCCTAATTTTTTTGGCAACCTAATTTTTGCAACCCTTCGAAGAAGGGTAGCGCCAAAACGGCTTGCGTGTCAGCACTTGTTTTGTAATCGTACACCCTAATTTTTTCGACGACTAACCTTTGTCTTCCATGGGTCAATTTTGGCCCACCCTAATTTTCCACCAACCTATCTTTCTCATGGGTCAATTTTGGCCCACCTAATTTTTGGCCACCACCAACCCTTTGGTCTTCATGGGTCAATTTTTGGCCCACCCTAATTTTTCGACCAACGCTTTTCATATACCATGGTCAATTTTGGCCCTACCCTCCTAAATTTTTTGGCCAGCCCTTTAGGGGCTTAGCCCGTATTTTTGATGGTCGTTTAACAATGTTCTGACCAACCTGATATTGTCGGCCTTGACTCTTGCCATACTTACCATGGGTCAATTTTGGCCACGGTAATTTTTGGCTACCCTTTAGCGGGTTTTAGGCCCGTTTTTTGATATTCTTTACCGACCATGTGTTTGACCATGCTATTCGGACTTGACCTTGCCCATCATACGCATGGGTCAATTTTTGGCCCACGGTACTTTTTTATCCTTCCTTTAGGGGCTTAGCCTTTTTTGATGTCTTAGACCTTGTTTTTTGACCATATCATTTCAGCCTGGCTTGCCATAACATGGGTAATTTTAGCCCGCCAATTTTTGGCCACTCGTGGTCCCACCGCGTCACATATTTCGTTCTCAACTTTGAAGCGTAATGTATCTAGTGATGTTCTGATTGAGTGTTCAGATAATTATTCTATGAGTGCCGGGTGAGTGCCCGGTGAGTGCAAGTGGAAAAAAAAGGGTGGGGCCAATGAGTGGCCAATGATGCAAAGTGAGTGCAATGAGTACCAATGAGTGGCAAGTAGTGCCAAGTGAGTGCATCATAGTGCCAAGTGAGTGCCACATAGTGCAACTGAGTGCCACTTTTTTCAAGCCTTTTCTAGCCTACCCCATGAGCGCTAGAAATAAGCCCTAATATGGTGTCTACTCGCCTCAGCTTATAGGTAGAGGAATCGATTGGTGTCATATCTAACAAGTTGCTAGGATGCTTCCTATTATGAGTTAGTCTTTTTCTACACTATATCACACTATGTCACCTTATACACACATACACTACGCACACTTATACACACCTTCACTATGACACGTATACACACTATGACACTTATACACACTTACCCTCACCCATAGTTATCATAACACTCAAACACTTGATATTTTGATGCCTCAACTTTGATGCTCAACTTTGATGCCGCAGCAATTATGCCTCCAGCATGATCGCCGTCAAATCTTTGAGTGGATTGATAGCCCGACAGCATTGATTTTACATTATTCTAGCAACATTTTCGTAGCCTTTTGCTACCCCACATTCATATGAACAGAGAGCTAATATTGATGTCTCCCCTAGGTCATAATTGGACACTCAGGGGGCAGCGTGAGCCCTTAGCGCAAAAGGCCAGTCAAGTGTTCCGCTGCACAAGCAGGTGCGACCTCGCGTCGTTCCGCCCGCCTGCGTGCGCGCAGCAGGCGCAATATTGTCCGGTTCCTGCCCCGCGCGTGCGTGCCGCAGGCGCAATACTTCCTGCGGGAATGAAAATATATATACTATTAAACATTCATTTTTTAATTTCATACCTTCAACATTTCAAAGAATTGTTCCGCTTTTTCAAATTGAAAACACGTACATAAAGGGTCACAATGACATTTTCTTATTAAAAACATTTTCGCGAACCTAACACTGTAACTCATTACAGACCTAATTATTTTACACATATATTTATTAACATTATTTTTTAACTTAATACTTTTTAATTTAATACTTTCTAATTTATAAATTTTTAAAAATTGTATGTGAAGACGGAAAAATCTAGAGTGTATGATATTATAATCAGTTTTATTTTACTACAATTGTAGAAAATTATTTTTAAAACATAAACTTTACATACCATAAAACATACATCAATAAATCAATAGAGGTGTACCTAACCTAAGGGATTAGTTGCTTTTGTTTTACTGCTTTACCTGCTTTAACTTTCTGCTTTACTCGCTTTAAACTTCACTGCTTTACTGGCTTTACTCACTTATAACTCACATACATACTACCTTAAAGCAGTAAATCAGTCAAATCAGAAAATCATATTACCTAACAACTAAGGGATTAGTATGCTTTTGTTTTACTGGGCTTTACTGGCTGTTAAACTTCGCTTTTACTGGCTTTAGATCTCACTGTTTACTCGCTTTAACTCTATCTTAACTCACATACATTACATACCGTTAACAGCAGTAAATCAGTAAAAATCAATAGAGGTCTTTACAACACCTAAGGGATTGAGTATGCTTTTGTTTTTATCTGCTTTACTGCTTTAACTTTCTGCTTTAATCTGCTTTAACTTTCTGCTTTTACTGCTATTAAACTTTCTGCTTTACTGCTTTAAACTCATCTTCTTTACTGTTTTAACTTTCTGCTTTAACTGTTTTAACTTTCTGCTTTACTGCTTTAAACCTCATATGTTTATACTGCTTTAACTCATATAGTAATATTTAACATTACATACCTTAAGCAGTAACTCAGTAAATTCCATAGAGGTGTGACCCAACACCAAGGGGGGATTAGTACTGCTTTTGGTTGTACTGGCTTTAACTGCTTTAAAACTCATGATGTTTTACCCCTGCTAAACTCATATATTTATTACATTAATCGCTTAATGCAGTAATCAGTACAATGCAATAGAGGTGTGACCTATACACCCGAAGGGGGGATTAGTCAGTTGCTTTTTGTTTTTACTGCCTTTAGACTGCTTTAACTCATGTTTTAGCTGCTTTACACCTCAGGTTTTACTTTGCTTTAAACTCTATGTTTTATCTGCTTTAACTTATATGTTCCGCTGTTTTCAATCATATATTGACTAACATTTATGTTTTTATACTTTTGTTTTTAATACGTTTTATTTATTTTTTATTATCTTTTATTTTATGTTTTATTATTATTTTATTATGTTTTCATATTTTATTCTTTATTTTTATTATTAAACTTAGTGTTTTATTTACTTCATGCTATTGTTATTAACTTTTAGCAACACACATACACACACACACCACAAAGCACTTTAAACACATTTACACACATTCACTATGACACTTTATTAGCACACATTCACTTGACACTTACATTTACCTGCATAGACGACTTACATTTACACTTTATACACACGTTCGGTCACACACCACATCACACACACTCACACACACACTTTACACTTATACACACATTCACATATGACACTTATAAAATGATTTACATACACTATACAAGCTTACATTGTACATAGACCACTTACATTTACACTTACACACATTCACAGCACACACACATTCACACACAGATTTACTTACACTCACATCACAGATTTACTTACACAAGCAGATTTACTACACTCACACAGATTTAACTTTACACTCACCACAGCTTTACTCTGACACTATTGAGCCATCGGAAAGGAAAATATAGAGTGGTTACACACACACACACACAACACACATGTGGTCGCACACTCACTTTACACTATAACGTATAATTTATTAATACCATTTTATGTCTTCTAATTAAACGACTGTACAATTTCACTTAGTTTTTAATACAATTATCTTTCAAAGTTTCTTTAAAACTTCTATAATAAATCAATTAAGTTATCTTTGAACAAAGAATTTATTATTAACTGTTGCTATATTTAGTTTATAATCTTTATAATTGTCAAAGTATTAACGAACTTTTTACTAAAATTGTTATGAAATGTTTAATTAAAAACGTATATTTTACGTACTTAAAGCAATAACTCAGTAACTCAGTAAGCGCAGCCCTTTTTTCCTAGCAACCCCTCTACACTCACGCTGCCACGTTGTTGTTTCTATTGACTTACTGCTTTACGACATATTTTTAAACGCAAAATTCCTTAAAGGTAACTAATATAAGGTCTTATCTAGTAAGTTTTCCATGTATTTTTATGAAATCTTTCTTAACGGTTTTAATTTAAAAAAATAACATTACTTCACTTACATTATATATTCGCTCCGATTGTTAACTAAAAAATCATTTCAATAGATTTTTAAATAATTCGGATTTTCTTTATTATTAATTATTATTATTATTATCTTCTCTGTCTGCCTACAATCTTTACACGAGGAAACACAACAACGCGCACCTCTTACAGATACGAAATCTGACCTCTCCTCTGCTAAAATGTGTTTGATCATAACCTATTTAGGCCTAATTTAGGATAATCCCTTCTTGTAGCCCGGGGCGACTTTAGGCCTAATTCCAGGTCAAAATATATTTCAAATTGACCTTTTCTGTAAAATGTGGTGAAGTGACTACATTAGGCCTAATTTAAGGTCTAAAATCTAGGAAAAGCCTTTTTTGTTATCCCAGCTGATTTAGCCTAATACCAGGTCAAAGGTAATTCCAGTATTTTCTCCAATCATCTGTTATTATTATTATTATTTATAAATATATTTCGAAACTGAAACATGCTGGATCGGTAAGATCTTTAAGAGGTAAGAAGGAAATGTTTTCCTTGACTTGTGATTGGTCGGAGTAATCCTTACCTCTATATGACTAATCCCTTTGGTCGAGAATTCTTTTATCGTCTTTTGAAAATAACCTTTCTTTTTGTAAACTTGTATTTGAGCAGCGTGTGTTTTATTATCTTCTTAGACCCCAACTCAGTTTTAAAAATATCATAGTCATTTAGCTTGTTAAGCGGGTGCATCAAGTTATCTGATTTGGTATTAAAAGTGTTTTATTTTTACTTAGTGTATATCTATCTTATAAATAAATAATTTAATTGAGGAATAATGTATTACATTTCACTAGAATTGATAATAATTAATTCACTAGATTTATGGTAGATCAGGTGAAGCAAAACGCAAGAGCGCCGCGCAAGCGCGGACCGGTGCGAAACCGGCGCTCGCGCCCGCACGTAATATTACTAGAGCTGGTCGCGAAAATATTTTCTCTTATGATACGGCCGTTGTCGAAGTTTCATTAACATTCATTTTGTACGTTTTTCAAATATAAACGTTCCCATATTATGCCTATCGTTCATTGTTATTTTCTTATATGAACATTTTTAATTTTGAACATTTTGTTTTGTGGAAAAAAGCAGTTTGTTTTATTTATCCTAAAGTTAAAATTCCTTGAGGGAAATAGAACAAATACTCCGGCTGTGACGTAGGCATGTTTCTCTTTGTGGTATGCCTTTAAGATCTTATTACTTTAAGGAATGGAAAACAATTTTATATGCCTTAAAGCTACGCCTACATAGACATAGAGTTATAATGTATAGATTTGGTATACCACTCCCTTTTCAGGGTATGTCTTTACGGTTTTAATCTTCTCTATTTATAATTTATGAAAAAAAGTTGTTTAACTAGAATATTATTACATAATTACTATATTATTTATTAAATACACAATGCGTGTATACATGCATAATAAACTTCCTCATTGTACAAACCGTATTTTCTCTTTATGGACTTCCAGTTTTGGTATCATATTATTATACTTCAAAAACATCGAAGTATGTAAGTTCCTTACCTCTTCTATATAGATGTTTTGTATGCATTCGGCAAACATCGAGAATATCTCCTGGTTTGTAATAAACACTGAAATACCAGGATTTCTAAATAAACTATGGCGCTTGAACAACTGTTATAATGATTCGTAAAATATAACTTGAT
>JABUQX010046800.1:0-2500 GCA_015478945.1 Trachelipus rathkii
AAGAACAAGAAAGAAAAAAGAAGAAAAGAAGAGAAGAAGAGAAGAAAGAGACAAAAAGGAAAAGAGAAAGAAGAAGAAGAAGAAGAAGAAGAAGAAGAAAAGAAGAAGAGAAGAAAGAAGAGAAGAAGAAGAAAGAAGAAGAAGAAGAAGAAGAAGAAGAGAAAGAGAAAAAGAGGAAGAAAAGAGAAAGAAGAAGAAGAAGAGAAGAAAGAAAAGAAAGAGAGAAAAGAAGAAAAGAAGAAGAAGAAAGAGGAGAAAAGAAAAAAAGAAAAAAGAAGGGAAAAAAAGAGAAAGAAAAGGGAAAAAAACAAAGAAGAAAAAAAAAAAAAAAGAAAAAAAAGAAAAAAAAAATGAAAAGAAGGAAGAAGAAAAAGAAGAAGAAGAAGAAGAAGAAGAAAAAGAAGAAGAAAAGAGAAGAAGAAGAAGAAGAAGAAGAGAAGAAGAAAGAAAAAAGAAGAAGAAAGAAGAAAGAAGAAGGAAAGAAGAAGAAGAAGAGAGAAGAAGAAGAAGAGCAAAGAAGAAGAAGAAGAAACTACAGAACTAAAACTACAGAACACCGACTTGCAAAGACTTTACAGCTCCACTCAAGGCTAGTCTGTTAAGTATTTTTGTTAGTTAATTTTTGGATGTGTCTACTGTTTAAAAACAAATCTGTTATGTAGTTTTAGTGTGATCGATTAGATTACCGTCTTAGAACAGATATGTAATGCGGTAACTACAGTTATTCGATACATTTTATTTGTAATTTGTAACAGCATGGTTCTATAGCGTTAAACATTCAAAGTTATTACTACAGTATTCATTTACAGTATTGTAAAGAATGTATATGCGGGTAACACCAAAGCTATTTTTATAGTTATTAATACAGTTATTATTATAGATGTTCTATCGGTGATCATCAAAGGATAATTACAGTTATTACAGTTTGATTGATAGATTACCGCTTAGAACAGATATGTTCACTATGCGGTAAAACATCAGGAGTATTGTACTACAGTTGTTATTACTGTTATTTTTAACAGATATGTTCTATGAGGTAAACATCAAAGGTTATTTACTACAGTTATTCATTACGATTATTTGCAACAGAATGTTTTTAGCAGTGAACATCAAAAGTTATTTATTAAGGTGTTAAGGCGAAAGTGCAATCGTGTTATCCACCAATCTGTAGACATACGATTACTTTGCAAAGCTTCACTGAAAACATCAAAACTACTGTAAGCCGTAATTCTATTTTACCATGTATATTATAACCATTTTCTAAATGATTTCAATTTTTTTTAGTATTTTACCATATTCAGAAACTACTAATTCTTGTTTTTTGAATAAATAAAATCGACAGTTGATTTGACGTTCACAGACCAATATCCTAAAAGATTTATCTACGTTTTCTTAACGAATCCGATGTAGCAATGTTACTACTATTTCATTAAGAGAGACTAATTCCACTTCTCAATTACACTCTTAAAGGGAAGAAAATTCTTAGGACAATATTGGTTTGAAATCGTTTATGACAAAGTTTATACCCATTACTTCGTGTTACATCGTTAAAATATTATAAATCAACTAATTAATTTATATAATCTATATTATTATTATTATTTTATTAATTATATATATATTATTATTATATTATTATATTATTATTATATTATTATTTATTATTTATTATATTATTAATTATATTATTATTATTATTATTATTATATATATTATTATTATTATATTTATTATATATTATTATTTATTATTATTATTATTATATTATTATTATTTTATTATATATTATATATTATATTATATTATATTTAGAAGAAGAAGAGAAGAGAGAAGGAAGAGAAGAAGAAGGAAGAGAAGAAGAAGAAGAGAGAAGAAGAAAAGAAGAAGAAAGAAAGAAGAAGGAAGAAGAGAGAAGAAAAGAAGAGAAGAAGAAGAAGAAGAAGAAGAGAAGAAAAGAAGAAGAAAAGAAGAAGAGAAGAAGAAGAAGAAGAAGAAAAGAAGAAAGAAGAAGAAGAAGATAAGAAGAAGAAGAAGCAAGAAGAAGAAGAAGAATAAGAAGAAGAAGAAAAAAGAAGAAGAAAGAAGAAGAGAAGAAGAGAAGAAGAAGAAGAGAAGAAGGAAGAATCAACAAAAAAACAAAAAATAATAGCAACAAAAAATTAATAGTAATTATAATATAATAATAATAAAAAAATTAATAATAGTTAATACTTTAAAAATAATAATAATAATAATAATAATAATAATAATATAATAATAATGAATTTATTAATAATAATAATAGAGAAAATAATAATAATAATAATAAATAATAATAATAAATAATAGATAATAATAATAATAATTAATAAATTAATAATAATAATAGATATTAATAATAAATAATATAATAAAATAATAATCCAATAATAATAAATAATAATAATAATGAATAATATATGATAATAATAATAATATAATAATAATAATAATATAATAATAATAATAATAATTAATAATA
>JABUQX010046800.1:12500-15000 GCA_015478945.1 Trachelipus rathkii
CTGCATGTCCCCGAGTCTAGATGTTCTAGTCGCAACATTCTGTCATTTTCGCCCATGTACTTCTTCATCATTGTCTCTTTGAAGTAGGGCCCGTGATCCTTCTGAGCTCTGCTAGAGAAGAGCGACTGAGTGATGGAAAGGATCATAAGTGTTGATGTTTATGGTCGATGTCTATTATACATTATTACCAGAATTAGTGTCTTGCTGTTGATACTGAGTGGTTGGCTATGGTTGTTTATATGTTATATGCAGTCATGGTTCCTGTGAGATTGATTTCATGATTCTCTTTTACGAGATTCTTTTCCATATCAAAACTATGCCTTCTATCAACTTTATAGATGCGTTTGCTCATATGAAATTCACCGCATAATAATCGCCAATTCATCAACTATCTAGCTAGGAATTGTACCTTCCTGCGCTATTCATGCTCTACCTATGTGTCCGTTCATCACGTCGTCGTGTTCGATTGGCACGTTAATCAGTGTTTCTTTGTATTATCTTACCAACTATATTATCTTACTTTCATTTATAGTTGGTCATCAAGCTGCTCAATCTAAACTCGGTTCATTTATCTTATATATTGTCGATGGATCACAATCCACTCCATATTATATTCAATATATTCATTTCAAATCTACTTCCTTTTTTTTCCTTCTTAAGAGTAGCTTCTCTGACTAATTTTATCTATTTCCGATTTCATCAATATATACTAATATCTGAATGCGATTCTCCTAGTGGGTCACCTTACAACTCTTGTGTGAAATTTCAACATTAATAAATACCAAACTTATTTGATTTTGATTGAGAATTAGTCAGTTTTTTATTGCCAAAAAATTACAACTTAATAACCTTTATAAATAGAATAAAATAAAACTACCTTCACCATTGTAATTGATGTTCACACTTATGAAATCCGTATTAAAATTATGAGTCCAATAATATGTTTTTAGACTATGCATTACGACATACAAATCTTACGAAAGTAGTATCTTTCTATAGAGGCATCATACACCTTATTTATCAACATAATGGCCAGAAAAAGACTTTCTTTCCTTTATCCTCCCCCCAATTATTCGTAAATTATGAAAATCAGAGGTGGAAGATTGTTATAAGGGTTTAGTATCTGGATACTGTACTAAAATCACACTCAAAGAGTCCAAGAATCAAAATATTGGTATAAGCTATTCTAAAAGTGTCTCATAATCATAAGAAGCTTTCTCAACATAGAGACTTTATACTTGAGTAAAAAATGATCTATCATTAGAGAATAACTATAGGAGTTGAAAGACGTGAACTTGAAATGACCATATCCTCTACATAACTATCTGAAAATATTAACAAAAAAATAAATATACTGTAAATGATTTAAAAAAAGTATATGTAAGCTAGATTTTCACGATCTTATGTTCTTAAGTATTTAACATAATTTTTAGGTAAAGATGATTTAGTTTAAATATAATATTTAATAATTACTCTATTTTTTTCTTTGAAATTTAATTATTATGGTGATCCTTATACTTATTTTATAATAATATATATATATTATCGAGTGTATCAGAACTGAAGATATGAATCTATATATAGTAACTATTATATATATAATTAGTCATAATATATAATATATATAATATATATATTAATAATATGATATATATATATATATAAATAATATATATATATATTAGTATATATATAATATATTATATATATATATATATTATTATTATCCTATAATATATATATATATATATATTATATATATTAATATATATTATATAAGGAAAAGCTTATTTATGTTCTGGTCCCCCCCGAAATAAATACCATTTTAGGATACGCCACTGTATAATGATATATTATATATAATTAATAATATATATAATATTAATTTATATATAAAATAATATATTATATATATAATATCAAAAACGAATAATACATACTAATAATATAAATTTCCACTCTTGTTTTAACAAAAGTTTAAAAGTAAAATTTACCTTATACATGCATTCACTAACAAGTGGAAATTAAATCGTATTATACAGATTACTGATACTCAGTTAAATTATGCCTTTCGATAAAAGTATTATCTAAGTTCTTATAAGAACTTAATATTATCGCTTTTAGCATTATTAGTATTTAGCTAAGATCTTACAAAAGAATTAAATAAGGAATAGTAAGAGTTAAATAATAGAATTTGTATAAGCCAGTGGGTCACAAGTCTTTGGAGAATAGTGTATATATATATTATATTATAAGAAGAATGTATTTACTGTAGCTACCTATCTCAGCTGACAAAAGAAAACTATAGACAATAATAGTATATTATATATGTAATATTACGATATCATATTCTCAATTGATCATCAATAAATTAAGTGTAGAATAGGATTAATCTAAAATTTTACTGGTTAATTCCTTTATAATTAAGAATATAAATATAGAGATCAAATTAGGTAATTTCATTTTCTCTTGAACATGAATCAATCTTTTCCATAGATGG